>JARQOC010000002.1:389624075-389670123 GCA_033576535.1 Allobates femoralis | reverse complement strand
TGGGAGGATGGTTGGAGTATTCATCCCCAGCACTATATGTTTCCTGCCATCGTCAGCTTTTACCCTGGAAGGTGCCAGCAAAGAAAGAAGATCAGAAGAAAAGAAGGAGTAATTGAACCCAGGACAACATCAGCAGCTTTTGAGTAAGTGAGAATGTGATGTTACCCTTGGTGTCCCCATCCCAATCCTGAATGAGTGTGTAGTTCCCCCTTTTTGCTTGATTATGCTTTGAACTTTTGATAGTATGGACAGTGAATAATACAAACTTTGAGTGTATATAGTTTGAGTACCCTGAGTACTCCCTATTGGTTTTATCGCACTGCTTTTAGAAGAAGAGTATATTTATATTTAAATAATGCAGAATAGTGAGTATTTGAACTTTTGTGCTTGAACTTTTATAATGTGCATGGACTGGTACCAGTATACCAAAGAACTCTTGTAAAGGACAATGTGAAAATACCCGTGTGACGAAGGTGGTAGATGAAAGTGGCGTAAGGTATTAGTTGTGGAGAGTGAGACCTTGGCCACATCATGCGGTGACCCGAGGGCCCAGAGGCCTGCAGCACTTACGGCCAGAGAAGAGGCCCCAGTTGAGACTGTATACCGGTAAATTATTATGCAACGTTTAAGCAAGAACCTCCCGGATGGGAAGACCCAAGTATTCGTATGTTATTGTTGTGTTATGCATAAAAAAAATATTTGGACTGGACAGAGACTCCACAGCTAAGGACGGTGGGAGGACAAGGGCCCAGTAAGGTGAGACCCGTGCTGCACGGAGGAACCCTTAGCACAGTCACAAAAAGAAGGAGCCTGGTGTGCTTAAAGACAGCAACCTGGGACACAGGAGGGCTAGGCTGAAACCAGAGAACCCGCTCTGATGAGGTGACTGGGGATTCTATACCCTAATCACGAGACACACCGGTGGGGGGCAAAGACTTTATGTGCTGCAGCCTAACTTACCACTACAGCAGAGAGGAACACAGTTGTCACAATAGGACTGGTGACCCTGACTTTAAGGGAAAATTCTTCACCTCTGAGTCCGAGACAGCCAGACCAAACCCGTGAGTGAGGTACTGCGTTTATACTGAGAGAAGGGCCTGGAAGGACTTTGAGAGATCAACACAGAAAAGCTACCTAAGCTGCACAGTTGGAGTAACCCAGAGTGTTTAAGTGTGACTTGTGAGAACTGTATAGAAGGAACTGTAACCGTGAACTGTTGTAAACTGCTTTGGAAAGATCAAGTAAAGTACCCAGTAAGCTCACACTTTCCTGAGACTGTTTACTTGCAGCATCGCAGAGAAGTCCCACCTGAAGAGCCACAGCCAGTCAGCCCTGCACACTGACTGGAGAAGCTGCAGCAGCACAGTAAGTGACTTGTACCCAGCAGAGCCCCTTACTACATCCATCCATCCCAACTACTCCTGCCCTGGCTACCCGAGGAGGGCTTACCATCCACGCTGCCCCAAGTCACCATCCCCAGCAGGAATACAGCAGCGGTGGTTCCATTAACCACATAACTCATGTGGCGTCATGACAAATTCCCTGTAAATATCCCCTTATTGGACTGATTCCAGGCCACGGGACCGGGTCACGACTACCGTGATACCACAGAAACAGCACCGGCCCGGTTCCTGAGTACCCCATAGCCTGGGGGTGCATCACATGCAGTCAGGAATGGAGGTAGAAAAAAACCCTTGACAAAGCAGACTGATGCAAGGAGACAAACAGAAGCAGGTGAAGTTCAACGGAACTGCAGGTAAATTGACCTGGAATCGCTGGAGTTGGAGCACAACTGGAGAAGCACTAAGGAAGCCAGAGATTAAGCAAAATACTCAAAAAAAGTCTGAAAGTCGGACTGGAGCTTAAATAAGTAGGAGGGTATGAACACATATGTAGAACGAGGAAGCAGGCTCCACCTTTTATAAGGGCGAGGAAACAGGTGATCTGGAAAAGCCGGAATCCTGACAGAAAAATTCTAAGTATAACTTTGAAAACAAACTTGCTATTAAGACTTTTCAATAAAGTACAGTATTTTCACATTTGTTTACTTTTGCTTGTATTTTTTGATGAAAAATATACCCATTCTAGTGGAAGTGGTCATATAAGCTTTTTACCTGACCTAAACGTAGGAGGGGTTTTATGGGACTTTTATAACTTAGTCTCTGACCCATTTTTTTATGTTCATCAAAGGTTATCATCGGCTTCGTCCAGCCCCTGTGTACAGCTGACAGCGGCTGCATTTTCACCAATCAGAGGATGCTATTCACTAATATCTCAGGTCAGTTAAAAGTTGGTTTAGTGTTCATAGTGAGTTAGCCTGCGGATTAGCCCCATATTTGCAGGATAAAAACATTTAGGAACATGACATAGTCTCTTTTAAAAAATGTGTTTAGATGTGTTATTAATGCAATTGTTGATCTTTTATTTGCATACTTTTAAAATATTGCCTAGCTTCACTAATATCCCTGCTTAACCCTCGATGCTTGGAGTGAGCAACTCCACTTGTGGCCTATCGTTTGACATTAAAAAAGAGCAGCTCCATCTCGGAGGATTAAATTCGAGTCAAACTTGCATATTTTGAGATTCGTTTTGCAGCTTGCAAACAAAACTTTGCCTGGCACCATTTTCCCTACACTACTGAAGCATCAGAGAGTTAGCAAATATCATTTTGTATTCCTGCTCAGCCGTCCCCATAATTCCCAGCTGTTATGACCTCTGACTGATTATCACACCTTGTACAGCTGTGGTCAGTACCTGGACCATCAATATCAGTGGTTCAGATTGGTCCACAGTTTGCACGGCACAGTCGCTTTTCATCCCTAGATTAAGGTAAATCTTTCTCTTCTATTATACAGTCATATGAAAAGGTTTGGGTACCCCTCTTAATCTTACTCATTTTTTTTGGTTTAAAATTGGGTTTTTGCAACAGCTATTTCAGTGTGATATATGTAATAACTGATGGACACAGTAATATTTCAGGATTGAAATGAGGTTACTGCACTAACCAAAAATGTGAAATATGCATTATTTCAAAATTTGACAGGTGCAAAAGTATGGGCACCCTTCTGATTTTCATGATTTGAATACTCCTAATTACTTTTTACTGACTTACTGAAGCACTAAATTGGTTTGGTAACCTCATTGAGCTTTGTACTTCATAGCCCGGTGTATCCAATCATGAGAAAAGCTATTTCAGGCTGTCCACTTGCAAGTTGTTCTCCTAGTTGCATCTTCTCTGAGGAGTGGCATCATGGGGTCCTCAAAACAGCTCTCAAATGATCTGAAAAAAAAGATTGTTCAACATAGTTGTTCAGGGGAAGGATAGAAAAAGTTGTCTCAGAGATTTAACTTGTCAGTTTCCACTGTGAGGAACATAGTAAGGAAATGGAAGACCACAGGGACAGTTCTTGTAAAGGCCAGAAGTGGCAGGCCAACAAAAATATCAGAAAGGCAGAGAAGAAGAATGGTGAGAACAGTCAAGAACAATCCGCAGACCACCTCCAAGACCTGCAGCATCATCTTGCTGCAGATGGTGTCACTGTGCATCGGTCAACAATACAGCGCACACTGCACAAGGAGAAGCTGTATAGGAGATTGATGCGAAAGAAGCCGTTTCTGCATGCACGCGACAAACAGAGTCGCCTGAGGTATGCAAAAGCACATTTGGACAAGCCAGGTTCATTTTGGAAGAAGGTCCTGTGGACTGATGAAACAAAGATTGTTTTGTTTGGTCATACAACAATGCGTTATGCATGGCGCCACAACAACACAGCATTCCAAGAAAAACACTTGCTACTCACTGTCAAATTTGGGGGAGGGTCCATCATGCTTTGGGGCTGTGTGGCCAATGACGGCACTGGGAATCTTGTTAAAGTTGAGGGTCCCATGGATTCCACTCAGTATCTGCAGATTCTTGAGAATAATGTTCAAAGTGTCAAAGTTCAGTGTCAAAGTTGAAGTTACGCTGTGGATGGATCTTTCAGCAAGACAATGATCCAAAACACCGCTTCAAATCTACTCAGGCATTCATGCAGAGGAACAATTACAATGTTCTGGAATGAACATCCCAGTCCCCAGACCTGAATATCATTGAACATCTGTGGGATGTTTTGAAGCGGGCTGTCCATGCTCGGCGACCATCAAACTTAACTGAACTGGAATTGTTTTGTAAAGAGGAATGGTCAAAAATACCTTCATCCAGGATCCAGGAACTCATTAACAGCTACAGGAAGCGACTAGAGGCTGTTATTTTTGCAAATGGTGGATCTACTAAATATTACTGTCACTTTTCTGTTTAGGTGCCCATACTTTGGCACCTGTCAAATTTTGAAATAATGCATATTTCACATTTTCGGTTAGTACAATAAACCTCATTTCAATCCTGAAATATTACTGTGTCCATCAGTTATTACATATATCACACTGAAATAGCTGTTGCAAAAACCCAATTTTAAACCAAAAAAAAATGAGTAAGAGTAAGAGGGGTGCCCAAACTTTTTCATATGACTGTATGTAAGCTCTTACGGTCAGCAGGGTCCTCTATCTCTCTTCTGTAAAGTGCAAGGTCTTAGGCTGGCTTCACACTTGCAGATGCATCTGCAGCGTTTTGCAGATGCATCTGCAAGTATCAGCATGCAGACCGCGGCCGTGGTGTGAATGCTCTCATTCATTCCTATATGTGAGCCGTAAGCAGGCGTATGCCTGCTTACAGATCACACTCTCCCGCCCGCACTATGGGCGCGAGATGTTGCGTCCAAGGTGCGGGGCGGGAGAGTGTGATCTGTCAGCAGGCATACGCCTGCTTACGGCTCACATATAGGAATGAATGAGAGCATTCAGACCGCGGTGCGCCCTATTATAAACATAGGGGCCGCGGTCTGCATGCTGATACTTGCAGATGCATCTGCAAAACGCTGCAGATGCATCTGCAAGTGTGAAGGCAGCCTTAACCTTCCTAGCGTTATTCCCGAGCCTGACTCGGGGTTAACATTCACTACCAGAAGCGTTAACCCCGAGTCAGGCTCGGGCTTACCCGCGTTCGCGGCAGATGCGGTGAGAAAACCGCATCTGCCGCATCTGCCGCACTTGCCGCACTTGTGCCGCACTTGTGCCGCACTTGCGGCGCGGTTGCGGCGCGGTTGCGGTAATCTGCATAGGAACCAACCACCTCTGATGACCCTCATACATTGTTAATATGTGCCCCTGCAGCCTAGTAAACCATTAGCAGCACTGTTGTTGTGTGCAAAGTGGCTGCAGTAGAAGTGCGATAATGATTTTAGACACTTACATGCCTGGTACTTGAGGCCGTCTCCCTGTGTGTGCTGGGACTTGTTGTGCTGTGCTCATCATGTCTGCTCTCCCCCTCCCTTATGCACGCCCCCTCTCAGCCTGCTATAGTGCTGTGAGGCTGATTGCGTCATAAAGGGGCGGGGCTAAATCGCGGCATCACGGTAGCCCCGCCCCTTTATGACGCAATCAGCCTCACAGCACTATAGCAGGCTGAGAGGGGGCGTGCATAAGGGAGGGGGCGAGCAGACATGATGAGCACCGCCCACACGTCCCAGCACACACAGGGAGACGGCCTCAAGTACCAGGCATGTAAGTGTATAAAATCATTATCGCACTTCTACTGCAGCCACTTTGCACACAACAACAGTGCTGCTAATGGTTTACTAGGCTGCAGGGGCACATATTAACAATGTATGAGGGTCATCAGAGGTGGTTGGTTCCTATGCAGATTACCGCAACCGCGCCGCAACCGCGCCGCAAGTGCGGCACAAGTGCGGCACAAGTGCGGCAAGTGCGGCAGATGCGGTTTTTTTAACCGCATCTACCGCGAACGCGGGTAGCCCGCTTTTAGCAACAAATTCCAGAACTAAACAGACCGCCAGGGAGGCTACAGGAGTTCCTACCTCTTGCTTATTAAGTGTTAGCCCTTACGGTCAGTGGGTCCTCTCTCTCTCTCTCACTACTCCTCACAATTTCAAACCTTTCAGTAATGCGATTCACAACAAATTTGTTCCCTGCAAATTAGGTTCTTGGGGAAAAAGTCAGCAAAATTGGTGATTTGAAATGTAAAAAAATCTGCTTAATTGACACAGTAAAGTGTTTAAGTGTGTAATACATCTATGGCGGCCGTCACACGCACAGATATCTTGCCCGATATCATTTAAGCGATCTCCTTTTTGATCGCTTAAGCGATATCGGGCTTAAAATCGATGCATGTAATCAAGCGATTCACGATGTGAAATCGCTTGATCGTGACATCGCTGATCTGAGGTCCGGTTCTCAGATCTAGCGATGATCGATTTCACGATCTCCTTCATCGTGGTGTATGACACCACGATGAGCGATCTCCCAGCGGCAGAGCCTATGCTGGGAGATGGTAACTATGGTACACGTCGGGTAACTAAGCGACGCGCGGCGCCTAGTTACCCGATGTGTACCATAGTTACCAGCGAGATCGCGGATCCACATCGCTGGTGAGTCTGTCTGTGTGACATCTCACCAGTGATGTGAGCGATATTGTAAGCTATTGCGCGTGCACGTGATCGCTTACAATATCGCTAAAGATATCTGTGCGTGTGACGGCCGCCTATTATATAATTGCCGTAGCTGACTTCCGTCGGAGCGGCGCGACTGCCGGTGGCTTTGTTAGCGAGTCCTGGGTGCTTCTCCTGGACTCTGTCCGGAGCCGCGAACCGTAAAGATGTACCCGTACCACCACCACCACCACCACCACCACCCATGTATCGGATCTTCAGCACTCACACTCAGCTTTTTTTACTCAGCTCATGAAAACCCTTCAGCTGTTAACCCCCTGTACATCGGACAGCTTTCACACACCACACACAATCAGGAAAACCAGGCCCATGTGAACACAGACCTGCATTGATAACCCGTGTGAGGCACCCCCCCAGGGGCCACATCACCACACCTCACTTTCTCCGCACAGCAAAGCACTCATCCCCACGGCTTCAGCCGCTCATTAGGCTCATGAATGTATCGGATCTTCAGCA
This sequence comes from Allobates femoralis, assembly GCA_033576535.1. Taxonomy (NCBI): domain Eukaryota; kingdom Metazoa; phylum Chordata; class Amphibia; order Anura; family Aromobatidae; genus Allobates; species Allobates femoralis. The sequence continues at coordinate 389,663,104 of JARQOC010000002.1, read as the reverse complement.
CTCACACTCAGCTTTTTTACTCAGCTCATGAAAACCCTTCAGCTGATAACCCCCTGTACATCGGACAGCTTTCACACACCACACACAATCAGGAAAACCAGGCCCATGTGAACACAGACCTGCATTGATAACCCGTGTGAGGCACCTCGCCAGGGGCCACATCACCACACCTCACTTTCTCCGCACAGCAAAGCACTCATCCCCACGGCTTCAGCCGCTCATTAGGCTCATGAATATATCGGATCTTCAGCACTCACACTCAGCTTTTTTACTCAGCTCATGAAAACCCTTCAGCTGATAACCCCCTGTACATCGGACAGCTTTCACACACCACACACAATCAGGAAAACCAGGCCCATGTGAACACAGACCTGCATTGATAACCCGCGTGAGGCACCCCGCCAGGGGCCACATCACCACACCTCACTTTCTCCGCACAGCAAAGCACTCATCCCCACAGGTTCAGCCGCTCATTAGGCTCATGAATGTATCGGATCTTCAGCACTCACACTCAGCTTTTTTACTCAGCTCATGAAAACCCTTCAGCTGATAACCCCCTGTACATCGGACAGCTTTCACACACCACACACAATCAGGAAAACCAGGCCCATGTGAACACAGACCTGCATTGATAACCCGTGTGAGGCACCCCGCCAGGGGCCACATCACCACACCTCACTTTCTCCGCACAGCAAAGCACTCATCCCCACGGGTTCAGCCGCTCATTAGGCTCATGAATGTATCGGATCTTCAGCACTCACACTCAGCTTTTTTACTCAGCTCATGAAAACCCTTCAGCTGTTAACCCCCTGTACATCGGACAGCTTTCACACACCACACACAATCAGGAAAACCAGGCCCATGTGAACACAGACCTGCATTGATAACCCGTGTGAGGCACCCCGCCAGGGGCCACATCACCACACCTCACTTTCTCCGCACAGCAAAGCACTCATCCCCACGGCTTCAGCCGCTCATTAGGCTCATGAATGTATCGGATCTTCAGCACTCACACTCAGCTTTTTTACTCAGCTCATGAAAACCCTTCAGCTGATAACCCCCTGTACATCGGACAGCTTTAGCCGCTCATTAGGCTCATGAATGTATTGGATCTTCAGCACTCACACTCAGCTTTTTTACTCAGCTCATGAAAACCCTTCAGCTGATAACCCCCTGTACATCGGACAGCTTTCACACACCACACACAATCAGGAAAACCAGGCCCATGTGAACACAGACCTGCATTGATAACCCGTGTGAGGCACCCCGCCAGGGGCCACATCACCACACCTCACTTTCTCCGCACAGCAAAGCACTCATCCCCACGGCTTCAGCCGCTCATTAGGCTCATGAATGTATCGGATCTTCAGCACTCACACTCAGCTTTTTTACTCAGCTCATGAAAACCCTTCAGCTGATAACCCCCTGTACATCGGACAGCTTTCACACACCACACACAATCAGGAAAACCAGGCCCATGTGAACACAGACCTGCATTGATAACCCATGTGAGGCACCCCGCCAGGGGCCACATCACCACACCTCACTTTCTCCGCACAGCAAAGCACTCATCCCCACGGGTTCAGCCGCTCATTAGGCTCATGAATGTATCGTATCTAAAGCACTCACACTCAGCTTTTTTACTCAGCTCATGAAAACCCTTCAGCTGTTAACCCCCTGTACATCGGACAGCTTTCACACACCCACACAATCAGGAAAACCAGGCCCATGTGAACACAGACCTGCATTGATAACCCGTGTGATGCACCCGCCCAGGGGCCACATCACCACACCTCACTTTCTCTGCACAGCAAAGCACTCATCCCCACGGGTTCAGCCGCTCATTAGGCTCATGAATGTATCGGATCTTCAGCACTCACACTCAGCTTTTTTACTCAGCTCATGAAAACCCTTCAGCTGATAACCCCCTGTACATCGGACAGCTTTCACACACCACACACAATCAGGAAAACCAGGCCCATGTGAACACAGACCTGCATTGATAACCCGTGTGATGCACCCGCCCAGGGGCCACATCACCACACCTCACTTTCTCCGCACAGCAAAGCACTCATCCCCACGGGTTCAGCCGCTCATCAGGCTCATGAATGTATCGGATCTTCAGCACTCACACTCAGCTTTTTTACTCAGCTCATGAAAACCCTTCAGCTGTTAACCCCCTGTACATCGGACAGCTTTCACACACCACACACAATCAGGAAAACCAGGCCCATGTGAACACAGACCTGCATTGATAACCCGTGTGAGGCACCCCGCCAGGGCCACATCACCACACCTCACTTTCTCCGCACAGCAAAGGACTCATCCCCACGGGTTCAGCCGCTCATTAGGCTCATGAATGTATCGGATCTTCAGCACTCACACTCAGCTGTTTTTCTCAGCTCATGAAAACCCTTCAGCTGTTAACCCCCTGTACATCGGACAGCTTTCACACACCACACACAATCAGGAAAACCAGCCCATGTGAACATAGACCTGCATTGATAACCCGTGTGATGCACCCGCCCAGGGGCCACATCACCACACCTCACTTTCTCCGCACTTCACTCACTTTCTCCGCACACATACACACACACACACACATACTCCGCTATACTTACCACCGGCCCTGCATCACCGACATGTCGCCGCCCCCGAACTACTCGATCAAATATCGCGTCCAATAAGTCTCGCCAAACTTGCCGGACCCCATATTGTATCCAGTCGTCTGCGGGCGCCGACATGTCAACTCAGGATCCAGCCGGCAGGGAAGACGTAGGGTCGGTGCTAACTATAGCGAAGTGTCTGTGTGTGTGTGTGTGTATGTATGTATGTGTGTGCTGACCACTCTGCCCACAGCGCTGCACTCAGCACTCTGCCCACGCCACTGTGCTCACCAATCTCACCACACTCACTGCTAACCACTGAGCCACCGCACTCACTGCTAACCACTGAGCCACCGCACTCGCTGCTAACCACTGAGCCACCGCACTCACTGCTAACCACTGAGCTACCTGTATACACACAATTCATTTCACCCCACTCCCCTAACTATTAGTAAATATACTATATATGGATTCTAGACTACCCGATTCTTTCGAATCGGCCCGCCATCTATATATATATATGTGATTATATAGGAATTATCAGTATTATGTATGTGGTTATGTATACATTAGTGAGTCGCGCCTATTCTGCAAGGACTCGCAACGCCCGCTTGGCGGCCATTGCGAGTGAGGCTTTGCGAATCAGTGGCGCCGGCAATGCTTCACAGGTCGCGTGGGCGCTGCGCCCAAGCCCACAACGACGGAAACAGTGCCGAAACTTACGGAAGTGCGTTAGGGAAATTATATATTACATACTGATAATCTATTATATAATTGCTGTAGCGACTTTCCTCGCACACGCCACTACCTCCGTGGCTTTGTTCGTGGACGCGCATCGCCCACGCGACTTACTCGCAATGCCCGCAAAGGGGGCATTGGGAGTCGTTGCAGCAGCCCGAGCAATGCCCTATACACAGATTCTAGAATCCCGATGCAATCGCATCGGGCTCACAGCTAGTCATAAGATATTTGTGTAAAGGAGCAAATTTGAAGGCTCTTTTCAATATCTAAACCAGCCTCATCTGTCTATGTATCTGCATATGAAGACATAGTGTTTACTTGACTTTGTACTACACATGAGTTAGCGTTCGGAGTTGTGCTCTAGTAAAGGTTTATTCTTCCTCAGATTTAATAAATTTAGAGGAGATTGACTGTGTGATATGGCTGCCAATGGAGCACTACTTCTGTATGAATCTGGAACAAATGAATGTACAATAGGACCCTGAACGTCTTGGTTTGGGCTTCATAGCATTGCTTCATACTTAGAGCTTGCATTAAACAGTAATAAGATCCTGTGCATGAACGCAAATGGGTAATAATGGCCAACAAGACTCAGTGAAATGATCATATTACTATTTGATGACAATTGGCATTGTCTTGTGTACCGTATATATTATATTTTTTTTATTTAACAGCCAATATTATTGCACCTTAGAGTACTACAGTGTCACAAAGAGATAAATCTGTGTGAAGTTCCCAGTGTCTAAAGGGAAAGGGGCAATGATCAGTGCTATTTTAAAAACTGAATCGTAGTTTGTAATTTAACGCTACATTAAGTTTGGAGGTTTTTTGAAAGCCATGTTAAAATTTGCTTTGTCATATATTTTTTAGAACAAATATAAGATGCAATAAGTAATGTTTTGACCTCTAATCAAATTTTAAAGGTTTTTAAAGTGGTTTTGTTTACTTGGCCAGATTATTGGATGTTTGTCAAAGTAATGAAAGCCATCACTTGAGAAGTACTTATAATCTAGAGGAATGTAAAAGCTCAAAGAAATAGCAAAAATGCTTTAATAGATGTTTTCCTGAATTTGTTCTAAATATTTCTTAACAGACATAAATGAAAATGTGCTGAACTTATTCTATGATGCACAATTTGATTCGTCTGATTCACATTTTACTGACAAGAACAAATATTTATACTTAAATTGTTGTGTGCAGATTATTATTATTATGTTATGTAAATCAAAAATTTAAATAGGAAAAGTATTAGAGCTTTAAAGGGTGGTCCAGAGGTCAAATTAATTTTCATTTAAAATTGCTGTTTATTCAAAGGGGTAATCTAAACTCATTTCTAAAATGGTTGCATTAAAATTCCCTACTGTTCTCTAACATCACTATCTAATCTAGGGTCACACTGGCAGATTTTACATGCGTTGTTGAGACTTGTGTTTTGTGAAAACGCATGCAAAAACACATCCATAGACCCCCATACAAAAAACGCATGCCCTAATAGCAAAAATATGTGTTTAACTGTGCCGTGCGTTTTTGGAATGCGTTTTTGGCTTGGCACCAAAAAATACTGCAAGCAGCATTTTTTGGTGCTTTTTCAAAAACGCATGAGTTTGTTTAACATGAGGCCCTATGGGAAACGCATGCGTTTTTGTATGGCACTAAATGGTACATGCATTTTTGCATGCGTTTTAGCATGCGTTTTTAAGGGTCTTCCACACCTATCAGCAAAAACGCATGCAAAAACGCAGGCTGCCAAAAAGCACCTTAAAAAACGCATTCCAAGTGTGACCCTAGCCTAACTGATATTGATTTTTCCCCTACTTCCTGTCTATTACACTTTGTTTGAGAATCCCAGTGAATAATGGGCTTCTCAAATGATCATCATTGGGGGAGCAGAGGCTCCGGTCACTGCCACAGTGACTATCCACTCCCTGAAATGAAGCGTCATCAGTGACATTTGTTTCAAGGTCTGGTCTTGTCGCTGCTCTATCCCTGCACACTCTCATTGTGTGTTGTGTCCTGACTAGCCATACTAACTTGCTTTTGGCTTCTTTCAGCTTCACACAGCTGATCTGAGCTGGCAACACAGAACATGCTATGCCTCATTCAGTGACATCTCGTTTTTGCTTGTCTTTTGTACCCCTGCATCAAATCACCCTTACAATTGTCTAAGGCCCCTTTCACATCTCTGCGTTTGCTGCGTTTTGCTGCGTTTTGCTTCATTTGCGTTTTTTCCGCGTTTTTACCGCAAAAAACGCATGAAAACGCATGCGTTTTTGTCCCCATTGATTTTAATAGGAACGCATGAAAAACGCATGCAAAAACGCATGTCAAAATGCATGTGCGTTTGCAAAAACGCAAAACGCATGCGTTTTTGCAAGCGCAGCTCAAAACGTGGCAAACAACGTTTTGGGCTGCGTTTGCAAAAACGCATGCGTTATGCGTTTTTGCAAACGCACATGCATTTTGACATGCGTTTTTGCATGCGTTTTTCATGCGTTCCCATTAAAATCAATGGGGACAAAAACGCATGCGTTTTCATGCGTTTTTTGCGGTAAAAAACGCGGAAAAAACGCAAATGAAGCAAAACGCAGCAAAACGCAGCAAACGCAGAGATGTGAAAGGGGCCTAACTTCAATCTGCAAACTGTGATGGATTCCTTGATATCTCCATTCCTTGATATTTCTCCATAGCTGCAATATTTTTGGTGAAATCTTTCACCATGCTCATTGCTCACTGCTCCTTAGTTTAGAGCAGTGTATAGCTGCAAATGTAAGGAATTAGTTTTTTAAGACGTGTATAGAAAGGTAGGGGCACCGGGCACCTTCAGGGCTATTGGTCTTTCTTATTCCTCCATAAAGACAGGCCGCTGTCTTATCCCCAGCCACCAGGTGGTGCTACGCCTGCATCAGCCAGTCAAGCATTTACAGTCCAAGTATAGAAAACAAATAGGCGGCACTCACCGTGTGTTCGTAGGTGCTTTCTTTATTGAAGAGGTGCGGGGAGGGGGTGCATGAAGGTACAGACGACAGGTCCTGTTTCGCGGTTTGCCCGCTTCTACAGGGCAAACCGCGAAACAGGACCTGTCGTCTGTACCTTCATGCACCCCCTCCCCGCACCTCTTCAATAAAGAAAGCACCTACGAACACACGGTGAGTGCCGCCTATTTATTTTCTATACTTGGACTGTATAAGTTTTTTAAGACATGTTACATCCAAGATCCTTATGTATTTGAGGACATTTTCGATCAACTCTTTATTGTTACCTGCCCTTGAGTTTCCCTAAAAAATAGTTACCCCTAATGTCAATGCTGCCCATACAGCCTTTTCCTTGCCCTAAAACAAACTGATAAACTCCTCAAACTGAAGAAACTTACAACTTACCAGATGTCCATTAAATATTACTTCCTTTTTCTTTGCTTCAAGTAGCCATGGAAATTTTAAAATGAGATACTTGAATGTTTTTGCATTTTTATCTTTTTTCTTTACAAAGTTCTTCATTGGGCTCAATTTGATAAGCAATGGTGGTAACAAAATCTTATATGGGTCAACAAGTGCTGAATGCAAGACATCGGAGAAGAACCTCCATTCCTCTGGATTTTGATTTCTCTTCAAAGCATCCTTTAAACTGTTGATGTTGTTACATGCTAGAAGATCACTGCTTTTAAGAAGTATTGGACAATACCTTTATCACAGTTACGGAACAAAGAAATCCGAACATTGCCCACTAGGGGATTCCTCTGCTGAAATCTGGAACCTAAGACCAAGATTGCTCAATTTAATTTGTGTTATAAGGTGTGGTTCAGTTGAGGTTGCTGACAGAAAGTCTGAGTCATGAAAAAAAGATGCTTCATAACATCAATGGTCTTTTTCTTCCCCACTTTGCTCAACTGAAATTGTTTCTGGTGCTTTTGGAAACAGCAGTTTTCTGTATATGGTACTGGGCATATTGCAGAAGGAAGTTTGGATACTATAGATTCTAATTCTTCCTTCAAACACATTTCCTAATGAGGAGCACTATACAGAAATAGTAATTATTAATGTGATCGGTTGGTTCTCTCCAGGTCACTGAAACTTCAAAAAGCATAGATTGCCTCTTAATATGCAACCACTGGGTAAGATGTGATTCACATCTATTGCAGCAGATGTTTGGAGCCCAACTCTTGTCTTGATCTCCTATTCTGCAGCAAAAACACAGGTTGTAGGTTTTCCTTATAATGGCAGTCAAGTTTCACCTTTGTAACGAAGAAGTAACATTTCCGCATGTGTAGCAAAAACTATAATTTGTTAGTACAAGAATAAGGCATATCTGAAAAACATATAAAAACATGTCAGTATGCTAAGAAGCAAAGTAACTGTAATTAGGGTCAGGGGCGGACTGGCCCAGGTGGCAGGGGGGCAAGTGCCCCCAGGGCTGGTGCTATAGCCCCCACCTAGGACCGCCCACCCACAGAAACAGGCCGGCCCCCCCGGACCTCAGCTAAGGGCTGGCGGCTCTGAGAGAACCTCCGACAGCAACTTCCCCCCCACGCCGGTCCTCACCTAAGGGCCGAAGGGACCAAGACGGGCCGCCGAAAATTTCCGACAGCAGCCCCCCTCAACTTTTCCCCCGGTCCTCACCCAACCAAGGGCTGGCGGAAAAATATTGCCACCCAGGGTTTGCGGCGCCAGTCAGCCCTGATTAGGGTTACATTAAAGGAGTTGAGTTGTCATGTTTTAATTCTTCACCCTAGGATAATAGAATACTGAAGGTTCAATAGACTAAGGCTGCCTTCACATTGCGGGTCTCATCCTATCCGAGGTTGTCCGTCTAAACCGGACAGCCCCGGACCGGATTTTGGCCCCATAGTATACTATGGGGCTGGATAGAAGCCGGATGGCAGCTCTCTGCCATCCGGTTTCTATCTGTCCGGGACAATTCGGGAGAATTCAGAATTCTCTCACGGACACAAAAACGTTGCTTGCAACGTTTTTGTGTCCGAGAGGAGAATATCTCCTCTAATCGCCTACTCCCGGATTGCCCTGGATTTGCCAGGAACCTCCCGGATCCGGGGCAATCCTGCGCTCCCTAACATGGGAGCCTATGGGGCCGGATTGCCCTGGTCTGAGAGGATCCGGGAAACAGACACCTGCGGCTGCGCGCTGCTGTTGTTTCAGGACCGCGGCTAGTACCCTGCGAGCCGCGGTCCTGATTCATCAGTGGCGGCAGATGCGTCCGGAAGCGCACCCGACCGGAGGACATATTAGCCCTCTGATTCTGTGTGTTGACCCGGTCCGGGGCTGTCAGGTTCACCCTGACAGCCTCGGATCGAATAAGACCCGCAATGTGAAGGCAGCCTTAGCAGATTATGTAATAGACTAACTACTAGCCACACAATAATAATGATGATAAAATAATAAAGATACAATTTTTCAATAAGCCTGCATGAAAGGTGTCAAAAGTAATTACAATCTCGTCTGGATCTTAAACATTAGAGTAAAACAGCAAATTTAAGTATCATATTCTTTTTCAGTAACATACATTTAGCTGAGTTCAACTGTTTTCATTCTGAAACAATTTGCTTGTAGAACAGTGTACTATAGGCCCAGTTCACACCTGTGCTCTGGTGCGTTTGGCAGCACTGTGCTAGCAAAGGTGGTAGCACAATGCAAGCACATTGGAGCGCAAATTAAGCGCTTTGAGCTAACGCCGCCATTATCTTGTATGGGCGAGCGCAGCCAAACGGAGCCCAGAAGCGCAGTGTGAAAGGGGCTGTGTCACAGCACATGCACTAGTCTGGACGCATCGGAAACATCGCATGACGCTTGCACTGCACTACCGCCTGCTCTACCGCAATGCTGCCAAACGCACCAGAGCGCAGGTGTGAACTGGGCCTTACTATTTATTAGAATTAGCAAGTTGGCTGACATATTGCAACATCTATCTTTTTTCATTCTTCAAGAACAACCTATTTTAAAGACTGGATAGAGAGAGATGCTCAACTTGTCCCTTCAGGGTATCACACAGGCCCAGTTCACATCTAAGGCTGGACTGCGTTTGCATCTCTATACGTTTTTACCGCTAAAACTGCATCCAAACGCATGCATTAACGCACCCATAAGCTGCAATGCAAAACCCATTGCAAACGCATACCAAAATGAATGTCATTTTTGCAAACTCAACCCTAGATGCAGCAGCCCACGTTTTTGGCTGCGTTTGCAAAAATGCATGTGTTTTGCATTTTTGCGAAATGGCATGCATTTTTGGAATGCATTTGCAATGCATTTTTTGCATTGTAGGCTATGGATGCGTTAACACATGCGTTTGGATGCATTTTTAGCAGTAAAAACACAAAGAAATGCAAATGCAGGCAGATGTGAAAAGGCCCATAATGTTTCGGCTGGATTTGACTTAGGAAACATACTACGGTAGCTCACTGAATTAGTTTTACCCTGTTTTCCTTCTTAAATGTAACAGATGTGTTTTTTGGAAGAATTCACTGTAGGCACCAGGCATTCTTCTACACTGTGTTCCAAATTATTATGCAAATTGGTTTTAAGTGTCATAGGGTTTTATTTTTATTTTATTTCAATGAAACCCATTGATGGTATTGTGTCTTAAGGCCATGTTACACACACAGATATCTGTTCAGATATTGGTCTCAGATCTCTGGACTAATGGTGGGTTTACACACACCAATTTATCTGTTCAATATCTGAACAGATCTCTGGTTGCAGTGAAATCATGGACACATTGTTCCATTTTGTGGCTGTGTACAAATGTAACAATGTGTCCATGATTTTACTGCAACCAGAGATCTGCAAACAATATCTGAACAGATATCTGTGTGTGTAACGTGGCCTTAAGGGTTCTTTGGATCACTGAAATCAATCTCAGATATCTGTGATAATTAGTTTGGCAGGTGAGCCCAATAAAAGGAATACTGGGTGTTCCACAATATTACGCAGGCCACAGTTTTCAAGTAACATGGGAAAGAAAAAGGATGCCTCTGCTGCCGAAAAGCAACAAATAGTGCAATGCCTTGGACAAGGGATGAAAACATTTGATATTGCACGAAAACATAAGCGTGATCATCATACTGTGAAGAGATTTGTGGCTGATTCTGAGCACAGATGTGTTTGTGCAGATAAAGGCAGAATGAGGAAGGTTTCTGCCAGGCAAGTTCATCGGATTAAGAGAGCAGCTGCTAAAAAGGCCTTACAAACCAGCAAACAGATATTTGAAGCTGCTGGTGCCTCTGGAGTCCCTCGAACGTCAAGGTGTAGGATCCTTCAAAGGCTTGCTGTGGTGCATAAACCTACTATTCGGCCACCCCTAAACAGTGCTCACAAGCTGAAACAGTTGCAGTGGGTTCAGATATACATGAAGACTAATTGTCAAACAGTCTTGTTTAATGATGAGTGCCGAGCAACCCTGGATGGTCCAGATGAATAGAGTAGTGGATGGTTGGTGGATGCCACCATGTCCCAACAAGGCTGTGACGTCAACAAGGAGGTGGAGGAGTTATGTTTTGGGTTGGAATCATTGGGAAACAGCTGGTAGGCCCCTTTAAGGTTCCTGAAGTTGCGAAAATGACCTCTGCAACATATATAGAGTTTCCAAATGAGAACTTTCTTCCATGGTACAAAAAGCAAAAACGTGCCTTTAGGAGCAAAATCATCCTCATGCATGTCAATGCACCATCTCATGCTACAAAGAATACCTCTGTGCCATTGGCTGCTATGGGCATAAAAGGAGATAAACTCATGGTGTGGCCACCATCTTCCCCTGACCTCAACCCTATAGAGAACCTTAGGAGTATAATCAAGCAAAAGATCTATGAGTGTGTGAGGCAGTTCACATCAAAACAGCAGCTTTGGGAGGCTATTCTGACATCATGCAAAGAAATACAAAGCAGAAACTCTCCAGAAACTCACAAGTTCAATGGATGCAAGAATTGTGAAAGTGATATCAAAGTAGGGTTCCTATGTTAACATGTAACTTGGCCTGTTAGGATGTTTTGGAGTTAAATAGCTTTTTATTTCAGTGAATGTGACCTCTTAATGCTGCAAATTCAACAAATCACCATTTTCAGTTCATTCAAACATATCAAATGTTTAGAAACTCTACTGTGCCTAATACCGTATATACTCGTGTATAAGCCGAGTTTTTCAGCCCACAAATTGGGCTGAAAAGTCCCCCCTCGGCTTATACACGGGACTATACGGTAATGCTGTGGGGGGGGCTGTGACCGGGAGCTGGAGGAGGCAGGAGGGGGCCGCGGTGACCGCGGGCGGTCACGTGGGGCCGCCTCATTAGTGCAATGAATATGCACAGCATCCCCCCGTCCATCAACGGCGGGGGGATGCCGTGCATATTGCAATACACAGCCCCCCTCCTTAATATGGGTCCCCCAGTATTAATAAACAGCCCCCCCCTCCTTATCATGTCCCCCCAGGCTGCGGCAGCTGTCAAAATAACAAACAGTTAATACATCACCTTCCGACGCAGCTCTCCGCTCCTCCGGTCCTCCGCTCGCCGGCTTCTTCTTTCTTCTTGTGCCGGTGTCATGTGACCGGGCGCAGGAGATGACGTCATTTCCTGCGCGCGGTCACAGAAGTCGGCACAACAAGGAAGAAGAAGCCGGCGAGCGGAGGAGCGGAGAAGCTGCGTCGGAAGGTGATGTATAAACTGTTTGTTGTTTTGACAGCTGCCGCAGCCTGGGGGGCCATGATAAGGAGGGGGGGGGCTGTTTATTAATACTGGGGCTGTATATACCTCTGGGGCTGCTGGATAGTACCACTGGGGCTGTATACTACCACTGGGGCTGCATAAACCTCTGGGGCTGATGTATATTACCACTGGGGCTGTATACTACCCCTGGGGCTGTATATACATCTGGGGCTGATGTATACTACCACTGGGGCTGCTTGGGCTCCTGTATACTACCACTGGGGCTGATGTATACTACCACTGGGGCTGTATACTACCACTGGGGCTGTATATACATCTGGGGCTGATGTATACTACCACTGGGGCTGTATACTACCACTGGGGCTGTATATACATCTGGGGCTGATGTATACTACCACTGGGGCTGTATACTACCACTGGGGCTGTATATACATCTGGGGCTGATGTATACTACCACTGGGGCTGCTTGGGCTCCTGTATACTACCACTGGGGCTGATGTATACTACCACTGGGGCTGTATACTACCACTGGGGATGTATATACATCTGGGGCTGATGTATACTACCACTGGGGCTGCTTGGGCTCCTGTATACTACCACTGGGGCTGTATACTACCACTGGGGCTCCTGTATACTACCACTGGGGCTGCTTGGGCTCCTGTATACTACCACTAGGGCTCCTGTATACTACCACTGGGGCTGCTGGGGCTCCTATATACTACCACTGGGGCTGCTGTATACTACCACTGGGGCTGCTGGGGATGCTATATACTACCACTGGGGCTGCTGTATACTACCACTGGGGCTGCTGTATACTACCACTGGGGCTGCTGGGGCTGCTATATACTACCACTGGGGCTGCTGGGGATGCTATATACTACCACTGGGGCTGCTGTATACTACCACTGGGGCTGCTGGGGCTCCTATATACTACCACTGGGGCTGCTGTATACTACCACTGGGGCTGCTGGGGCTCCTATATACTACCACTGGGGCTGCTGTATACTACCACTGGGGCTGCTGGGGATGCTATATACTACCACTGGGGCTGCTGTATACTACCACTGGGGCTGCTGGGGATGCTATATACTACCACTGGGGCTGCTGTATACTACCACTGGGGCTACTGTATACTACCACTGGGGCTGCTGGGGCTGCTATATACTACCACTGGGGCTGCTGGGGATGCTATATACTACCACTGGGGCTGCTGGGGATGCTATATACTACCACTGGGGCTGCTGGGGATGCTATATACTACCACTGGGGCTGCTGGGGATGCTATATACTACCACTGGGGATGCTATATAGTACCACTGGGGCTGCTGGGGATGCTATATACTACCACTGGGGCTGCTGTATACTACCACTGGGGCTGCTGTATACTACCACTGGGGAGGCCTGTATACCACTGGGGGGGGCCTGTATACCACACTGCTGGGGGCTGTATACCTGTGCTGGGGTCCACCCTCGGCTTATACACGAGTCAATAGGTTTTTCCAGATTTTTGGGGCAAAAGTAGGGGGGTCGGCTTATACACGGGTCGGCTTATACACGAGTATATACGGTAATTTGGAACAGTGCATTTAGAGTTTTTTTAATTATGAAGATTATACTGTTATCATTGGGAGGTTTCTTCAATAAAATTCGATGTCTACTCTAACGGGTAATGACTTTTATTACACTGACTGTCATTTGCACCGACCATTTAGGAAAATCAGAAAAAAAGAACATTTGCATAATAATTTGGAACACAGTGCAAATACATTTTTTTAAATACATGGTACCTACCAACATTGAAGCATTGTGGTTGCAGTGTCCTTATGTGGCACTGCATAAGTGTCCCTGGTGTTTGGTGTGCTACATTTCATTAATGGCATCATTAATTTCCAGATTCTTAATATTAAAGGAGAAGATGCTATTATCAATCCTTGCCTATGTTTGAAGTGCACTTTTCCAAAATGATATTGATGCAAAGCAAATATTTGTTGCATTTTTTAAAGAAAAGAGAAACAGGGTGAAAGTGATTCAGTGGCAAAGACAAATTGTGCCTTACTCTCCGTAAAGCATACAGGCTCTAAAGGATGTCTTTATATTTTTGCATAGGAATACTTTTTGTCCTTTTTGTGTGTTTTAGAAAATATCATATTTATATTCATATTTACTGTATATATATATATATATATATATATATATATATATATATACAAATAAAGTAATGGGTCGCAGCACTCCAATGGTGATCTAAAGTTTTTTGTTCATTCCAGCTTAAAGCACAATTTATTATTATTTTTTTTTTTAAATATACAGTATCTCACTTTAATTAATTTAAGGCTGCCTTCAGATTTGCAGATGCCTCCGCAGCGTTTTGCGGAGGCATCTGCAAGCATCTGCATGCAGACGGCAGCCCCTATGTTTATAATGGAGCGCACGGCGGTCTGCAGATGCTTGCAGACCGCCGTGCGCACCCTTTTACTCCTAGATGTGATCTGTGCGCAGGCGGATGCCTGCGCACAAATCACACACTCTCGCCCACACCAGGGACGCAACATGTCGCGTCCCTGGCGCGGACGAGAGTGTGTGATCTGTACGCAGGCATCCGCCTGCGCACAGATCACTAATGGCAGGCAATGAGAGCGCACGGCGGTCTGCAAGCATCTGCAGACCGCCGTGCGCTCCATTATAAACATAGGGGCTGCCGTCTGCATGCAGATGCTTGCAGATGCCTCCGCAAAACGCTGCGGAGGCATCTGCAAATCTGAAGGCAGCCTAAGATTGTCAGTATTCTGGGGAATGTCCACAAAATGTCAGCACTAAGCACTTTAATACACCGGAGCTCCGGTATAAAGCATGTAATAATGAACGCTGGCAATGTATGGAACCGAGGGAGACGGAAGAACGCAGATGCCAAGATGTAAACATGGCGCTGATACTCTGCCCTGGGTTACCATAGCAGCATCATTATAGTAATGTATACAAGAAGGACCGTGCGTATGTGAGGCGGCTCCCGGAAAACAGGGGAAACATACCCATTTACGGGATGCTGATGAGCAAGAGGATGGAAGGAGCAGTTGACTATGAGAGGAGCCATTTGTTTTACACTTAATTTACAGTTAACCTTACAGTTGTTGATTAGCTAATGAATAACAACATAAGTAATAAGGCTTCCAATTAACCATTGTTTGGAGGATGAAATGCATAGATTCAGATGACATGGCAGATTATACACAGATTGAAGCTGTTATAAGTAATGTAACGATTATTTATGAATTTTGCACTTAAAATAATAATTGTTAAAATGAATGATGTAATGGAACACGTGTGCATAAAACTAAAGGCCCTGTTACACGCAGCGATATTGCTAACAATATCGCTGCGATGTTACAGGTACACATCAGGTTTCTAAGCACAGCGCGCTGGTAACCAGGGTACATATTGGGTTACTAAGCACTGTGCTTAGTAACCCGATGTGTACCCTGTTTACGAGCGTTCTCCTGCTGAATAGAGTAGCAGGGCCTCGACATCGAGGACAAGAATAGTTTATATTCTTTTCCACAATGTCGAGGTCAGTACAAGGGTCGCTGCTGAGTCTGCCTGTCTGACAGCTCACCAGTGTCACATAGCGATGTGCCAGCGGTCCCGCTAGTTGGTCAGGTCGCTGGCACATCGTTATGTGTAACCCAGCCTTAAAGCAGAGCTAGCCAGTGATTGCTGGACTAAGAGCATGTGAGCCTGAAATGTTGCCATTGTGCCTTAAGCTGGAATAAACAAGCAACTCTACATCACTATTGGAGTGCTGCAACTCATCTCTTTATTTGTATATATACAATTCCTGTTGAAGGTCAGCTTTGTACGCTGTGCACCGGAATAACCAGCAAACAGTACTGCTCCTCTTTTCACGATATATATAACTGATGTGTACAATAACGACCAAGCTGCCTGGCAGGCCCAATCACACCAGGCAAATGCGATATAATGTTGTGCCTTCTCGTACAGATGTTTGGCTTTGGCTGTTCTCCTGACCACTTGAATTTATTCTTTCCATAGAAAGTTTGAGAAGAATTTGTTGTACCTGGAAGTGAATTCTGCATTTTGATTGCCTACTTCCATGCTGTTGATGGCCATCAGTATGGAGTCACTATAAATACTGTTTTATGTCATCATATATTGTGCTACGTAAAGTGTCCTCCGCTACCATGCATTTGTTTTGGCCCAGGCATTGGGTGCGCATGCCTGATCTTCAATTTCCACTGCAGCCTCATGGAGGCGTACACAGTGGTCGCCAAATGTCTACTCTTGCCAGGTAACTAATGCGGCCGCAGTTAGCAAGCAGATGGCAGGATGCCGGAAATGACGACAACCACAGTTGGCGGCGTCTGAGTATGCACCGCTTGATGCAATCCCATTGGCTGCCATCATCATGTGACCGTCCATCGGACGGTATGTAAACCCCGCTGGCATGGAGAACAGTACTCCCATGATGAAGCACTTGTAAAACCGAAAAAACAATGTGAAACTATGCTGGAGTCCGGATCAGAGAGGGACCCCTTTTTTCTTAGCCAAGCACTTCGCAATTTATTAGTATGGCATCAAACAGAAATCTTTGTCTCATTATGTAAACAGTTAGCTTGGGTATGCTAAAATACTTGTCCCTCTATTATATATGTGGGTCCAGTGGTGTATTTACAGTGTATGTAAGAATGCATTTAGTTCATTATTAGTCTGGTTCCCCATATTAATTTACAGATAACTTGGACATTGTATTATATCTAGAGATGAGCCACCACCCTAGTGTTCGAATTAGATTCGGTTAGCTGAATTGAGCATTTGTTCATCGAATGTTCGTCGAATGTTGGTCGAACACCGTCGAATCCCATTGAAAACAATGCAAGGCCAACACAAACACATACAATCACATAGAAAACACATAGAAAACACCTTCTAAAGAGTCCAAAAGGTGACAAACTACTCAGAAGATACAACAAACATATGAAAAAGTGAAAAGTACATATAAAAATGCGAAAAGAGATAGACGAGTAAAAGGGGGAGGAGGCACAGATATAGGCATGTTATGCCCTTCCAAAATCAGTTTTTACTCCAGTAATTGTAAGGTATCATGCACACGATGAGTATTTGGTGCGTTTCACTTCAGTATCTGTAAGGCCACGACCAGAAGATGAGTATTTGTTCAGTTTTAGGTCAGAATCTGTAAGGCCATGTTCAGATGATGATTATTTAGTGAGTTTTACTTCAGTACCTGTAAGGTTTCGTGGAGGCGATGAGTATTTCTTGAGTTTTACTTCAGTATCTGTAAGGCCATGTTCAGACGATGATTACTTGGTGCGTTTCACTTTAGCATCTGTAAGGCCATGTTCAGACGATGATTATTTGGTGCGTTTCACTTTATCATCTTTAAGGCCATGTTCAGATGATGAGTATTTGGTGAGTTATACTTCATTATCTGTAAGGCCACGTTCAGAAGATGAGTGTTTGGTGAGCTTTACTTCAGTATCTGTAAGACCATGTTCAGATGATGATTATTTGGTGTGTTTAACTTCAGTATCTGTAAGGCCACGTCCAGAAGATTAGTATTTGTTGAGTTTTACTTCAGATATGTAAGGCCACGTTCAGATGATGATTATTTGGTGTGTTTCATTTCAGTATCTGGAAGGCCTCGTGCAGGCACTGAGTATTTGGTGATGTTATTCCTCAGTATCTGGAAGGCCTTGTGTAGGCGATGAGTATTAGGTGCAGTTTTTACCGCAGTATGTGGAAGGCCTTGTGCAGGCGATGAGTATTTGGTGATGTTATTCCTCAGTATGTGGAAGGCCTTGTGCAGGCGAGGAGTATAGTGTCACATTTAGGGGACTACAAGAAGAGTCTCCATTTTTTCCAAAAATTTGGGCACAGACAACACTTCTGTGGCAACAATTGCCCCACAGTTGCAAAGTTAAAATGGTGATTTTTAGTCAAAAATCCACAAGGCTTTATTCTCCCCAGGATGACACAGAGGTAGAAAAGTCCTTGCGGATTCATGCGTTGTTCATCTTTATTAACTTTAGTCTGTCCATATTTAGGGTGGACAGACGAGTGTACTTTTCTGTCAGCACACCACCAACAGCGCTGAACATACGTTCCGAGAGAACACTGGCTGTTGGGCACGACAAGATCTCCAAGGCGTGAGTGGCGAGCTCAGGCCATTTTTCCAGATTGGAAGCCCAAAATGAGCAAGGCTCCAGTTCCCAAGTCATGGCATTGATGTTAAATTGGAGATACTCGTGTACCATCCGCTCCAGGCGATGACTATGTGTTAGACTCCTCGTCTCTTCAGGCCTTACAAATGATGGTCGAAAAAAATTGTGAAACGAGGCCACAAAATTGCTGTTACCACCACCAAATATGGTGTTACTGGTACGGTGTGAGTGATGATGACTCGACAGTCCCATGGTTGCCAAGTGAGAACTGTTAGATTCACTCTGTGTACCACTGGTGGTTTGTGGAAAAGCTTATCTGAGTTTATGTACTGTATCAGCGTCTGCTGATACTCCTGCATGCCTGCTTCTCTTTGTATGGCAGGAATGATTTCTGCAAATTTGCTCTTGTATCGGGGATCTAAGAGTGTGGCAACCCAGTAGTCAGCACTGCTTCTAATTTGGACAATCCGAGGGTCATGTTGCAGGTAGTGCAGCAAGAAGGCGCTCATGTGTCTTGTGCATCCAGGAGGACCAAGTCCTTGTTGTGTTGGTGGTGGGGAGGTGAGAATCATGCTTGCTTCCTCTGCCCTCTCCCCCCAACCTCGCACAACAGAAATGTCATCAAGGTCTCCCTCATCTGATGAGTCTTCCATGTCCATCGCCAGTTCGTTCTCCTTTTCTTCATGTGCTCCTGCACATTCCTCAAGACTTTGGTTGCTAACATATGCCCTCTTTAATCCGTCTCCACCACCCTCCCATACCTGCCGTATTGGTGCTGCCGACCGTAGGACCTTGGAGATGTCATCCCTTCCGCATAGGACTCCTTCTGTACTTCCTCCACCTGACTCCGAATATTGTTTAGAATGTGCTCCAGCATGTAGATGACCAGAATAGTCATGCTGATAATGGCATCGTCAGCACTAAACATATTTGTTCCCATCTCAAAACTGTGCAGAAGGGTGCATAGATGCTTCATCTGGTGCTTTGTGCTTTAATAACAAGTTGATCCAGACATCCCCGTGTCCTGGTCTTTCCTGGAGCAACAGTGCGGGCATAGAGGCACTTCATCCAAGGAAACCTGTGTTTACACCACAGTGATCTGTGGGAGTGCAGTCCCTGCAGCAGCTGCATCTAATCGCCATTTAATCAGTTGCGGGTGTCACAACTGGACAAGGTGAGCAATTCCACATCTTATGCCGATCTTAATCAATTAAGATAAGACCCTATATGCGCATTCTTATTTTTGCACATTTCTTCATCTGGACTCAATGCAGCTTTGGAGTAGACCTCTGATTCCCAGGCTATTGTGTGACTGAACAGCTCTGCAGACTCAACCATGTCTGTTACCCCAGACTCAGTAGGGCGGCTGGAGACTTGGGAGCTGGGAGGAATGAAGTGCGATTGGGTTGACACCTCAGATGACTGGAGGGTTTGTGATGTAGAAATTGAGGTGGAGGAGAGGCCACTTGATGGAGCATTTGCTATCCATTCAAGCAACTGATGTTTTTGTGCCTCATTTACGAGTGGTATCGATGATCTTGTCCGCAAGAAAGGGATCATATCCGATTGGCCACGTACAGAAGTAGACATCTTACTTTCGCTGGAAGATTGTCTTTCTTCAGCTGATGATAATGTAGCTTTACCATCTACCCCACAGACACACAGTTTTTTGCCCTTTCCACCACGCCTACTCCCCTTTCCACAATCAGCAGGCCTTTGCCACTCATTTTGTATATTACAAAATTGGGAACTGTTGTTTGCCAAGATAAAGTTTGATGTAAATCAAGCAGTGGTGACACAACCAACACTGCTACTTGACCCGAAGTGAGATCTGGGCAAGGTGCAGTAAAAAATTAGTAGAATGAACTACATTGAAGGTGTACTTGGTTGTATTACACGTGGCCTACAGTAATGTTTTTATGGACACTGCATTTAGGCAAAAACTGACAGGTTTTCTAGGTGCAGTTAAAAATTAGTAGAATGAACTACACTCAAGGTGTACTTGGTTGTATTACAAGTCGCCTACACTACAGTAATGTTTTTGAGGACACTGCTTTTAGGCAAAAACTGACAGGTTTGCTAGGTGCAGTCAAAAATTAGTAGAATGAACTACACTCAAGGTGTACATGGTTGTATTACAAGTCGCCTACACTACAGTTTTTTGTGGACACTGCTTTTAGGCAAAAACTGACAGGTTTGCTAGGTGCAGTAAAAAATTAGTAGAAGGAACTACACAGGCGGTGTAGCTTCTCTCACAAGTGGGCAACACCACTGTGGGACACTGCTAGTTTGCTACTAGCCCGAACAAAGTGCCTTGACTAGCTGCAGCAAAAAAATGGATAATTAAGACAGGTGGTGTAGCGTTCTTCACAGCAGTGCTACACTACCTGCCCTAATAGATTCAAAGAGCTATATTACTTTGGCCAGATGCTGTGAGAAAGACTTGCACAGCACTGGCACACACCTGACACACCCCTGCCTGGCAAAAACTAATAGAGACTGCTCTAACCTAGCCCTAGGGCTGCAATTAAAAGTAGGCTTTTCTTCTATGAAGTAGCCCTGAAAAGGGCTGATGGACTACTAGTCCCTAGTCCGTATAAAGGGCAGATATCACTTAGATTCGCACCCTCCCTCCTCCCTACTCCTTAACCTATGTATCTACTGTAACTTTGTATTCGCTCACTAGCGGACTGAGAGAACACAATTTAGAGTTTGCTCTGTTTAGCCCACGCACAGAGCAGCAGCGGTGCCGTCTAAAACCCTGCAGCAGCTATCAGCAAAATGGTGGCGATCGTTAAAATGGCCGAGTCTTATAGGGCTAGGACATGTGACAGACACAGCCAATGATGACCTTGGTTGAGTGAAAAAATGTACTTTGCAGTGTGGGACTGTGATTGGCTAGCAGTCTGAACCGCCCCACTGTACATGCTTTAGGAGAAAAAAAAAGAAGAGCGACCTTATTGCTGCAGCTCTGATACAAGCCCCCCTGCACAATATACACACAAACTGGATATTAACATTCATTTGCAGTATTAGGGCTAGGTGTAGGGTTAGGAATATTAAGCTTTTGTTGATCGAAGCGTTATCGAACATATACTAGAAATGCCAAATTTCAAGCAAATTGTTCTAATTCGGTAAATGACTTGAACACCGCCAAAAACAGCTCGAATTTGAGATTGGTGAACAATTCGAATTGAACACCGCTCATCTCTAATTATGTCTGCTATCCTCCACTGTGATAATTTATAATAATAATAATAATAATAATAATTTATTCATTTATATAGCGCTATTAATTCCATAGCACTTTACATACATGAGTAATGCTGTCTCTCTTGGAGCTCACAATGTAAACATCCTATCAGTATGTCTTTACAATGTGGGAGGAAACTGGAGTGCCTGGAGGAAACCCACACAAACACGGGGAGAACATACAAACTCCTTGCAGATGTTGTCCTTAGTGGGAATTGAACCCAGGACTTCAAGACCCCAGTGCTGCAAAGGCTACAGTGCTAACCACTTGAGCCACCGTGCTTGCCCATGTGGCCTGTGTGGCACCGTGCATTTATCATGAGTTAATGTCAGACAGCATTGTCAGCCAATAATGACTAGTGTGCTGTGTATCTTATCTATGTCAGCTTTTTCCTTGCACTATTTATGTGGTAATTGTCTCTGTACAATTAAATAAATGCTTTTGTATGTTTGATAAGTAAGGTTTGGCTGCACTTTTTCTCCTGTTTGTACACTCAACTACAGTTGTTGTTGATACCGTGTGCCTGCAGTACACAGTCTAACTATGAATACCCCACAAGATATGCCTGCTCTGAACGAGGTCATCTTTCTCACCAACCCAGGGATAGAGGGTGCTTCAGCACAAGACCCAGAGCAGCCTGCAGAGGAGACGAATATTATATTTATATAAATAATATATTTGACCTGGAGCTCCATCGTGCTACTCACATTGGACCTCATCTGCAGCAAGGTGCGGATGCAGTGATTGACTGGCATGCCGGAAGAGGACCTGAGCTCACAGTCAGCAGGTGACCCCTTCCTCATGCCATCCAGGAGCACTAGATGTAAGACTCCAGAGGATCTTGCAGCGTGCTTAGCTGTATTATACCTGCAATTGGTGCTGAAGCTACTGGATCAGCAAATCCACCCGGACCAGTAGCATGATGAGGAAGATTAGGAGGCTTATTAGGATGGAGATGAGGTAGAAGAGCCAGAAGATCCTGTTTCCCAGCCATGTATTACACCCTTGACAGATGCCTTAGACTGTGAGAATGTCATGTGGGGATCCCTACCCCCTCCAAGCACCTATGCAACTATCCGGTACAGCATGAACCACCCCATCAAGTCTCCTTTCTTGAGGATATTCAGCTTTGTGGAAAGTGGTTGCATGGGTCTAAGCCAATCATTTTGATGAGCAATGGAGGTAGCATGTTTCCAGCTGGAGGGGTTTGGCTCCTAGCCAACAAGGTACTGGGCATCAGTGCTACTTCAACCGGTCCATCCTTCTGCATGACCATCTTTACAAAAGCCTCCACACAATCTTTGTCAGGAAAATGGTCACCTTCATGAAGGTGCAGGGCAGTAAGGGATAGTTCGAGGTTGGCGTAAGTCAGGTTGCCACTGCTTACAATTTTGACAAGTGGCAGGAGGAGGCTGACTTGGAGGGAATGTGGTGCCAGGTGGAGGACAGGCCTCTCTTGGCTATCCAACTAGCTTCGCCCAAACTCACAGGACCTATCAGTATTCCCCAAGTTGCTCCTATCTCTCCTAGAGAAGGTGGTAATCCCCTAGTTTCTCCATCATCTTCTCCAGGGGTGGCCATAATGGAGTGTACTGCGGGGTAGGTGGTGGCGGAGAATGCCTCTGGAGGACTACCCCCTGCGAACCCCCTGGGACTGACCAGCATCGGAGTGCCATCAGGAACAGCAACCTTTAGCACATGCAGACCTGAAAAAGCTGGCACAGAGTTTTTACACCAAGTAAAGAGGACTTTCCTAAAAAGAGCATGTTCTTGAGTTACTGATCCATCCCTTAGTGGGCATTTTGTCCGGAGAAGGACTGTTTTCTTACATATTTTTCATTTCTTCGAGCAGCAAACCCTGTTTTTTTGTTAATTTTATTTTTCCCTTCTTAAGTTTAGTGCCATTTGCGCTTTCCCATGTTAAATTAGCGTATATGCATGCAGCCTTTAAGCTACAACTGAAAGCCCTTAATGTACTCTGCCCTTCAAGGTCTTTCCACCATTTTAATAGAGTATTCTGATCCCTGTGGGACTTTCATTATATATACTGTGTATATTCATATATGTGTGTTTGAGACTTATTATAGTCAGTGCTACAGTAAAGTTTTCTTTACTTTACTTTTTGTGTGCTGTACTGGTTCTGAAAACAGTTGCTTTGATACTGCCCTACAGAAACTTGTGAACATTCCTTAGGCCTCTGGCCTGACCTTTTGAGGTATGCAAATGCGAGACTTTACAAACACTCCTGTAGAACAGGGCTGGCCAAGTGCATTCCTCAAGGGCTGCAAACAGTGAAAGTTATCAGGATTTCCCTAGCACTGCACAAGGTGCTAGAATTATCACCTGTGAAATCTTAACTTTAAAACAGGGTGTGCTCATTTATGTTGAGCATTGTATATGACATTGTTATTTGTATAGCAACAGATTACCTGTTTTATATACAGTTTCTTTCACAAATTGAAATAGCCAAGATTTTTTTCTTTCCATATTCCATATTTATATAGCATACAAAATAAAAAAAATATGTTGTTTCTAGTTTGGTGTAATAGATGATAGTAAAGGTACATCTGCTCTGCAAAAATATAAATGGTGGAATAAGAAATTAAAGCAAACATTTTTACAAGTACCATTTTAAAAATTTTACATTTTGTTCAATCATCAAGACTGAAAAGACCCTCAGTTATAACAGGTTTATTACAAATTGAATAAATATTCTGCAGAACTAAATGGTTGCAAATTGCATGAATTTTCACAACATTAAAGTCACTGCAAAAGAACAAAGTCTTAGCCTGAAACCTAGAAATAAACGAATGGTAAAAAAGAAATCCACTTCTTGAATCAAAGGAAAGATCCTGAAATATCTTCTTTCTGTTGCACTAGGATTTCATGTTATGTTGTTGTAAGGAAATGGAGGTGCTGCCCCAACACCCTCAAATTTTTTGGTATAATTGCACTGTTTAAATGTGTTTGTATTAGTGATGGGCGAGTCCTAAATTACTCGTAATCGCTTGACTCTAGCGAGTCCGAGCCCGGGACTCGCTACTCGTTGCGAGTCTAGCGAGTCCAATGTTAATAAATGGGGAAGCGAGTAATAGCGAGTAATGTGCGATTTACAAATCGCAGATGTGTCTCGGAAGCTTCAGGCTCTGTCTGCTAGGACTCGTTACTCTGCGAGTTTCCCTGCGTTTACTCGCACAGTAACGAGTCCAATGCAAATCAATGGCAATCCTAGTTTTGTCAGAGACTCTGACAAACTAGGATTGCCATTGACTTGCATTGGACTCGTTACTCTGCGAGTTTCCCAGCGTTTACTCGCGCAGTAACGAGTCCAATGCAAATCAATGGCAATCCTAGTTTTGTCAGAGACTCTGACAAAACTAGGATTGCCATTGACTTGCATTGGATTCGTTACTGTGCAAGTAATCGCAGGGAAACTCGCACAGTAATGAGTCCGGCTGTCTGCTCTGTGCCCTCTGGTCCTGCAAGCTGCCGCAGCTCCAGGGTCCTAGAACCCACCTGCTGCCTGATGTAGCAGAGCTGAGATTGTTCTCAGTCTGCTCATTCCCTGTGCATAGACATCTATATCTATGCACAGGGGATGTAGCAGAGAGGACATCGCGTTTTGGACTATGTCGGACGGAAGAGGATTTTTTTAATTAAAGATGGAGTCCCTAATGGCTTTTTTTTTTTATTTCTAATAAAAATGTTTCTCTGTGTTGTGTTTTTTTTAACCCTTTATTGGAGATTCTTAGTGGCCGGGTCAAACCTGGCCTGACATTAAGAATCTCAGGCTTAATACCAGCTTGTATAACAAAGCTGGTATTAACCCCTTTATTACCCAGCGTGCCATAGGAACATAGGAACGCAGTGCGCATGCGTTTGACTGCGTATGGGAACGCAGCATAAGCTGCGTTCACATACTTTAATGTGAAGGCACCCTAAAGGAATGTAAGGACACATGGTCTGATTGGATTCAAGTTGGGAAGCCTGGTGGAGGCTAAAGACAGCTACTTAGTCAATGCAGGAATGCCTTGTAAGGAAAAGAACATTGTTCTGATGTGCAACAAGATGAGGTCATTGTGTCAGGCCAGGAAGGCCAGTTAAGCAACACAAAACTTTGCCCTGGAGGGAGCACAAGGCCAGGGAAGCCCAATTATTATTATTATTATTATTATTATTATTATTATTATTATTTATTTATAGAGCACCATTCATTCCAGGGAATTAGGCAAAATGAAGGATCGCTTACCTTGGAAAAACAAGAGTGAAATATTATATATATAGGAAAGGAAGCTAAGGTTGCCATATTGGTACATTAGCTTTCCTATGAACAGCAGAAGATGCATTGATACAAGCGAGGAGCCTGTGACTCCTATTGAATTAGTCTGAAGGTACTTGCGAGGAGTCATACCAATGTACCTCAGTTACTGAAGTACTCATTAGTCAGTTAGTAAATGAGAGTACCTGTGAGGGCCCACAGTGCTACACCTTGACACATGTGGTTCTCACAGGGGAAAATAGAGCTTCCTGTTTAGTTTGCAAGACTAATGTGATTTTTAAGGAAAGCAATTTATCACCACATGTGAAAGTTCTTATCTCTGCATATTGTGAACAAAACATTAATGAAGTATTCTGCCTACATACAGTCATGGCTCAAAGTGTTGGCAACCTTCAAAATGTTTCAGAATGGGAAGTATTTTTGCAATCATTGCTTCCTATAACAATCAACAAGCTTCTTACACCTCTCAACTGGAATTTTGGACCCCTATACTGTTTCAAACTGTTCCAGGTTTCTCGTATTTAAAGCTCTAGTTTCTCTCCTGCATTGTATAAAAAGTCAACCCACCACCTTATATTGGTCATACCGCTGCTCCAACAGACTCTGTACATTTTTATTGTTCTTTAATATTTGTTCATGTTTTCTCTTTTGAAAAAGGCTACCTCAGTACCAGAGTACTGAATTTAACTACAGGGGAATGTGGCACCCCAGAGTCCGGATGCCACTATGTCATTATCTCCCTCGCGGTATTGCCATACCTGAGAGCAACAGAGGGTATTCACACCAGGCAAAATCCAAAGCACACAACACCTTTCTGCCTACAGGCCTGAAGGGGAAGATCGAAACCCGGTTTCAGGACAGCTTCCCTATAAATTCTGGTCTGGGTAAGACGTCCTGTGGACTGGAGCAGTGCTAAGCTCGTCCCAGGAAAGCTAGACTTAGCTTGAGTGACCCGAAAGCAAGGGTCTGAGGAAGGAGAGGAGAGCCTGGGGAGTAGAGCGGTGTCAAGCTCACCCCAGAGAAGTAAGCACCAAGCAACTGACACCGGAGTCCAAGGCTGTGCAGGGCCTAACATCCTGACAGCCAATACCGGAGGGTGGGGGATTCCAAGTCCCCCATTCAAACCAAAGTGCCCAGTGGCAAAGCAGCATGAAGGGGCCAGGAGCAGCCACCAGAGAAGAGGGGCTGGAGAAGGACCTACTGAGAAAGTGCAGCAGGGAGGCGCCAGAACTTGCTAGGTGAAGAGAACCCTGACTTGCTCCCAGGTTGCTGGATTCCATTGATATCATCTGTCCTTGTGCCAGTATCACTAGTAAAGTACTTGAGGAACCAACAAAATGTGAGTATGTCAGCTGCTTTGCGCCCTCCATCCAGCACCCTACACCCTTCCACATCCACTGCCCTGGGGATCTGCTCCACCCATGGGGAGCCACTACATCCCAATTGCCCATCCATCATCCCCAGAGGTTCTGCAGCAGCGGTGGCAACTCACAGCCACACACTATGGGTGATGTCATAAATAACTTTCCCTATACTAGCCAAGAACCCCTTGTACACTGAACACAGGGGCATGGAAGCCGGGAATCGACCCCTGTGATCTCCAGAAAATCCACGGCCCGTTTCTGAGTACCCCACGGCCCTGGGGTGCATCAAAAAGGCTCTCACAATTATTTTTGCTACACAGAGTGCCTTGTGAAAGTATTCGTCCCCTTGAACGTTTCAACCTTTTGCCACATTTTAGGCTTCAAACATAAAGATATAAATTCTAAATTTTGTGAAGAATCAACAACAAATGGGACACATTCGTGAAGTGGAATAAAATTTATTGGATACTTAAACCTTTTTTTAAAAAATAAAAAACTGAAAAGTGGGGCATGCAATATTATTTGACCCCTATACTATCAGTGCAGTGAGCTCACTCCAGACGTTCAGTGAGGATCTCTGAATGATCCAATGTTGTCCTAAATGACTGGTAGTGATAAATAGAATCCACCTGTGTGTAATCAAGACTCTGTATAAATGCACCTGCTCTGTGATAGTCTCAGGGTTCTGTTTCAAGTGCAGAGAGCATCATGAAGACCAAGGAACACCCCAGACAGGTCCGAGATACTGTTGTGGCGAAGTTTAAAGCTGGATTTGGGTACAAAAAGATTTCCCAAGTTTTAAACATCTCAAAGAGCACTGTGCAAGCAATCATATTGAAATGGATGGAGTATCAGACCACTGCAAATCTACCAAGACCTGGCCGTCCCTCTAAACTTTCATCTTGAACAAGCAGAAGACTGATCAGAGATGCAGCCAAAAAGCCCATGATCACTCTGGATGAACTGCAGAGATCTACAGCTGAGGTGGGAGACTCTGTCCATAGGACAACAAAAGGTCACACACACTGCACAAATCTGGCCTTTATGGAAGAATGGCAAGAAGAAAGCCAGGTCTCGTTTGAAGTTTGCCACAAGCCACCTGGGAGACGCACCAAACATGTGGAATAAGGTGCTCTGGTCAGATGAAACCAAAATTGAACTTTTTGGGCACAATACAAAACGATATGTTTGGCGTAAAAGCAACACAGCTCATGACCCTCAAAACACCATCCCCACTGTCAAAGATGGTGTTGGCATCATCATGGTTTGAGCCTGCTTTTCTTCAGTAGGGACAGGGAAGATGGTTAAAATTGATGGGAAGATGGAAGGAGCCAAATACAGGACCATTCTGGAAGAAAACCTGTTGGAGTCTGAAAAAGACCTGAGACTGAGACGGAGATTTATCTTCCAACAAGACAATGATCCCAAACATAAAAGCAAAATCTATAATGGAATGGTTCAAAAATAAATGTATCCAGGTGTTAGAATGGCCAAGTCACAGTCCAGACCTGAATCCAATCGAGAATCTGTGGAAAGAGCTGAAAACTGATGTTCAGAAACACTCTCCATCCAACCTCACTGAGCTCCAGCTGTTTTGTAAGGAAGAATGGGCAAGAATTTCAGTCTCTCGATGTGCAAAACTGTTAGAGACATACCCCAAGTGACTTGCAGCTGTAATCGCAGCAAAAGGTGTTGCTACAAAGTATTCAATTAAAGGGGCCAAATAATATTGCACGTCCCACTTTTCAGTTTTTTATTTGTTAAAAATTTTAAAATATCCAATAAATTTTGTTCCACTTCACGATTGTGTCCCACTTGTTGTTGATTCTTCACAAAAAAATTAAAAATTATATCTTTATGTTTGAAGCCTGAAATGAGGCAAAAGGTTGAAAAGTTCAAGGGGGCTGAATACTTGCACAAGTCATTGTTGGACTCCTAAATTTCTTCATAGAATTGGCGTGAGAGGGAATAGTGCTTGCCCAAAATGTGGAGAGGGAAAGGCTGATATTATTCATATGTTTTGGAATTGTAGGTATGTTGCGAGATTCTTGAATGCATGTATGCAGTATATTGCTAATGTGTTTGATTGTGACCTACCACTACAGCCTTTGGTATGTGTGCTGGGATATGTGGGATCAGGGAGGTATGATAAGAATGAGGAGGTAGCATTAAAACATACCCTATATCAAGTTAGTAATATGATTGCTACACATAGGTTAGATCCCTTACCTCTCAGACCTTGGAAATTTATTGACAGAATACGTGAATTGCTCAGAATGGAAGAGGGGGTGTACAGAAAACAAAAAGCCCTTCCTAAATTTGATAAAATCTGGGGGAAATGGAACATATTTCATGGATATCATATCACAGCTATCCTAAATGCTATGAGTAACTAGGGATCATGTTTACTACAAGTGTATGACTATGTATGGTAACCCCCCTGATGAAGGCCACGAAACGATCGTAGGGGTCCGTGGTCCCTCTCTGTCTAGTGTCACTGGTAACTATACTGAACATATAACTCTGTTACAATGGCTGATGGTTGTGTTTCTACATTGAACCCACTATACTGTCTTAATCTGTAAAAAATGTGAATTCACTTATAAATGTATTTATTTGGGAAGGTATACTGTTTGATGTATTGCAATGTGAATTAATTGTGCACACCACCCTGTCTCTGTACTTTGTGTTATGAAGAGACCTATATTGTACAAACAAGTATGCACAATTGTGTGTATGTAGCATATCACTACCTTGTGCTTGTGAATATATATAACCCCAGCCTTTTTTGTACATTGTTTCTATGTATATATATATATATATTTTACAACCAGGAACACCTGAGGGTCCCACTCACCATGGGTTGGTGAACCTTTTTGTCTGTCCGTCCACCATGTTTTAATAAATCTATCACTTTTGCATTAAAAGACGCTTTGGTTGTAATTTCCCTCTTGTATCAACTTACAGTTGAGGTTTCTAAATGCTATGTGTACTTAGGGAATGTCTATTTCAACTGTAAGGCTGCATGTTACTTGACTGATGATGCCCATGAATGTTAATTCTATTCTCTACAAACGAGCTGCCATGGAAGGAAATCATGATACTATGTGCCATGTTTTGGGCGTGTCTTATGAGAAGAGTCTGAGATTTGTATTCATTTGCTGAGTTGAGTGGGTTTGAGGACGGGATAGGGAGGAGGAAATGTTATTTGGGGTTTGTTATTCATTTTAATCTCTGTATTTGATAAAACTTTTCAATTAAATTGATCTGATTTAAAAAAAAGAGATCTTTTCTCAGGGTAACAGCTTCACTCTTTTTCAACAACTCTTTGTCTTTTTCTGATGACATTGCATCGCTCTTAGGGCTGTGGGTTACTCGAGCCTGGTCCCTGTTGTCTGGTCACAGGGGGGAATGTCAAGGTAGTTGCCATGGACTGGTTCCATGGCCCTGGAGGGACTGCAATTAAAAAGGGAAAAATGTAAAAAGGGAAAAATAAAATTAAAGTTTGTCAGTGACACCACCCATGGTATGCGGACAGATGTGACAGCCGCTGCTGGTCTCAGCTGCGGGGAATGGTGGTGGTGTGGCGCAGCTGTGATGAGCCTCCTCAGGCAGGGCTTTTTTATCCCTGGGCCGGTGATAATAGTCTATTGTGGGATGGTTGTGAGGTAACTGTGGGGGTGCAACTTACACTTTCAGCTGTATTTCTCCACCTTTCAACTCCTCAGATGCTTCTCAGATGCTGTGGTCTGTAACCAATGACTCTTAATAAATCCCTCTCACTCAAGTTTCAAGTTCAACCGGGAACTTTATTCACTGCTTAGTTTTCGTTTTTCACAGTCTCAGTCCTGCA
Source organism: Allobates femoralis (assembly GCA_033576535.1). NCBI lineage: Eukaryota > Metazoa > Chordata > Amphibia > Anura > Aromobatidae > Allobates > Allobates femoralis. Next base: position 389,632,147 of record JARQOC010000002.1, on the reverse strand, counting down.
GTGAGCGGTACCGGTAGCCAAACAGTAGCTGAGATGGATCGCCAATGCACCCCCTTTCACAGTCCTTTCGAGTCTCTCCTCAGAACCGCTCACAACCTATGGGCCAACACTCGCAGACTATTTTGGGTATCCTTCCCTTGGATCCCTAGTCCTATGTGAGGCATTTCCTTTGGTGTGATGGTCAGTTTGGTTCCGGGCAAAAAGACCCTTCATCACACCGGTTAATCTGTGGCCGGAACGTATAGCAGGCAACAACCTTTACAGGGCCGGTACCCTGTCCATTGACCCAGTCCCTCAGTGTCTCCGTAAAGCTGGTCTTCCACCTTGGACTCTTTCTCCACTACACCTGGTCAGTAGCTTCCGACCCGGTCAACCATAAGATAACACCGGGCGCCGGGGTCCCGGTTTTCCTCACTTGTTGTTACTGTTTTTCTCCTCTGTCACTTCAGTCCTCTGCTCCAGCTCCAACTAAACTGACTAACTGTCATTCTCCCCATGAGGTAACTGCTTTAGCTCCTCCCCCTTCCACAGGTGTCTCCTCTAAGCTCAACCCACCACTCACCTCTCTCACACCTCTCCCCTGCCTGGCATAAAGTCCTAGGTATAGGGATTCGGGAGCGTGTTGGGTGTTTGGTTTGGGGTACATGGTTCACCATCTCAGCTGTTGTTTTATTCTGTGGCCACCGATCCACAGGGGCGCTACAACATCACCTCTTTATCACCAGAATCTAGTTCCCAGCTGCTGTCCATCAGAGTTTCATCATCCATAAGTCAAATCACAGTTATCCCATTATGTGACATGTCTTGAGCTCCTCTCCGCTATTCTATTTATCATTTCTAGATTTGCTCTGACTAGGAGTACCACTACCTTTGCTCCAACTGCCACTATCCCTACTATCACGGATCCCAATGTTACTATTATTAACACCAATACAGCTAAGAATTTGAGTCATTCATGTCTTCCATCTTCTCCATCAGCATCCAATCTAAACTAAAATGATGAGCGCTCATGTCAACCATTGCATGACCTGGAGAAGTTATTGTAAAATATATTGATTAGCACCCGAAGATTGTATCTCCCATGATTAGCAATCAAAAAACGCAGATATGTCACTGATCGAATTTAAAATGTATAGGGAATGTGCAGAATGCTGTTTCAGACATACAGTGTCATTGTGAAATGTAACATCATCCTGCTGTGACTGAAATGGGTGAGGAGAATTGTGTCATGCTTTTCTTTCTACTACTTTCCAGATGCCTGATGCCAGTGGTGCTGCTAGTTTTTGTTTCCCTGACATCCTTTTTCCAGACACTGTGGTATGGGTTATTTTCTTTTATATATCAGCACCCATTGGCATAGCCACCTATTTTTTTTATCTATTTGTTACTACACTATTATTAATTTGTGTCACTATTTTGAACTACAATTTCCACCTTCCCATAAAATATTACCCAAGAAAATGTTTACATGGCACTGTTATTAGTGTGGCATACAGTGAGTATGGAAAGTATTCAGACCCCTTTAAATTTTTCACTCTTTGTTTCATTGCAGCCATTTGGTAAATTCAAAAAAGATCATTTTTTCTCATTAATGTACACTCTGCACCCCATCGTGACTGAAAAAAACTTGTTGCATTATTCCCAAGAAGACTCATGGCTGTACTACTGTAGCTCAAAAGGGTGTTTATACTCAATACTGAGCAAAGGGTCTGAATACTTATGACCATGTGATATTTCAGTTTTGCTTTTTTAATACATTTTCACAAATATCTACATTTCTGTTTTTTTTCAGTCAAGATGGTGTGTAGAGTGTACATTAATGAGAAAGAAATGAACCTTATGGAATTTACCAAATGGCTGCAATGAAACAAAGAATGAAAAATTTAAAGGGGTCTGAATATTTTCCCTACCCACTGTATATTTTCATCAAAATTTATTAATAAAATATGTATTCAAAATGTCAGTGGTATGTAATACTCACAATTTTTTATTCTATCTGACGACGCCGAGTGGTGCAGAAATTTTCTGCAGCAAAAACACTGTTAAACTGCATCCTGCGCTAGAAAAATGCACCAAATACTCATTCTTTTTTTATGTGTTTTTGGTGCAGGTTTTGGTCTTGCATTTTTTCACTATTCTCAGTGGCAGGAATGGCATAAAAACGCTGCTAATACGCACCAAGAATTCACATGCTCATTTTTTTCTCAGGACAAAAAAAAAACACTGCAAATCTGTAAAGAAAAAAAAGCATCATTGGCACAGCAATTTAGAATTCTCATAGACTTTGCTGGGGGAAGGTTACACAAGCATCTTTGTGACAAAAAGTGACACAAATTGAGGCAAAAGTACATAAAAAAATGAATCAAAAATGCACAACTGGCACAGGGCCAAAGACTGACATTTACATAATTAAATGTTTGTTTTATAACTCTCTGTTCTATTTTCTAACACAATTTCCAACTTCCTGAAAAGAAGCCAACACTAAATGTGTACTAAGAATTAGGGATGAGCGAGTCTACTCGCTAGGACTCGTTACTCGGCGATTCTTAAGGGACTCGCTGGACTCGGGAATCGGCGAGTCTTTTAGCGAATACTCGCTCAGTAACGAGTCCAATGCAAGTGAATGGCAATCTTAGTTTTGTCATAGTTTACTTTCTCTCACTCGCTAGACTCGCTAGACTCGCTCTATCACATCGCTATATAGCTTGAATCTCCCCAAACAGCAGCGAGTCTGAGCGAGTCTACGAGTCCGAATCCTAGCGAGTCTGCGATTCCGAGTCCTGTATTCTCTATTCGGGACTCGCGAATCCAGAATCTTTTATGTTACTAGTCAGCATTGCGTGTTAGGTCAGAAAACTTGTGAAGATAGCCAATCATAGTCAGTAATGGCATAGCAGCTTTGGTTGTGTCAGGACTATGATTGGCTGCTGTCCATCGTGATGTATGACAGGCAAGGCAGTATATAAGGCTTGCCCCCGCCATTTTGGGCACATTGCTGAGAAGAGCTGACCTAGTGCAGGGAGACTTGGAGCAGATCTAGGGACAGTTAGGCAGTGTAGGACTCACATATAACCCAAAAGTTGTTTTCAGAACTAACAGGACGGAGTGTAGGAGTCAAGATTCCTCACACATAACCCAAAAGTTCTTTTCAGAACTACCAGGACGGAGGATTGCTGTACAGGACTGTAAGGAAGGGAGATAGGAGCAGCCTTACAGTGAATCCAGCACCATCCTCAGAGCTTAGTTCACCCAGCTTTCCGCAGAGCTGTAATCCTAAGCTTTTTCTTATTTTTGGCACTAGTCTACCAAATAATTTTGGTGCCATTTTTCCACAAAAAATTTCCTGTGCCAGTGCGTAGCTGTACGGTGTCCTGCCTGCAGCTCGCACGGTACTTGTAAACTTGCACGCAGCCAGCACCGCAGCCTAAGTGTGCCTGGTTCTGCGTACTAAACAATTTTTTCCTGTGCCAGTGCGTTGCTGTACGGTGTCCTGCCTGCAGCTCGCACGGTACTTGTAAACTTGCACGCAGCCAGCACCGCAGCCTAAGTGTGCCTGGTTGTGCGTACTAAACAATTTTTTCCTGTGCCAGTGCGTTGCTGTACGGTGTCCTGCCTGCAGCTCGCACGGTACTTGTAAACTTGCACGCAGCCAGCACCGCAGCCTAAGTGTGCCTGGTTGTGCGTACTAAACAATTTTTTCCTGTGCCAGTGCGTTGCTGTACGGTGTCCTGCCTGCAGCTCGCACGGTACTTGTAAACTTGCACGCAGCCAGCACCGCAGCCTAAGTGTGCCTGGTTCTGCGTACTAAACAATTTTTTCCTGTGCCAGTGCGTTGCTGTACGGTGTCCTGCCTGCAGCTCGCACGGTACTTGTAAACTTGCACGCAGCCAGCACCGCAGCCTAAGTGTGCCTGGTTCTGCGTACTAAACAATTTTTTCCTGTGCCAGTGCGTTGCTGTACGGTGTCCTGCCTGCAGCTCGCACGGTACTTGTAAACTTGCACGCAGCCAGCACCGCAGCCTAAGTGTGCCTGGTTGTGCGTACTAAACAATTTTTTCCTGTGCCAGTGCGTTGCTGTACGGTGTCCTGCCTGCAGCTCGCACGGTACTTGTAAACTTGCACGCAGCCAGCACCGCAGCCTAAGTGTGCCTGGTTGTGCGTACTAAACAATTTTTTCCTGTGCCAGTGCGTTGCTGTACGGTGTCCTGCCTGCAGCTCGCACGGTACTTGTAAACTTGCACGCAGCCAGCACCGCAGCCTAAGTGTGCCTGGTTGTGCGTACTAAACAATTTTTTCCTGTGCCAGTGCGTTGCTGTACGGTGTCCTGCCTGCAGCTCGCACGGTACTTGTAAACTTGCACGCAGCCAGCACCGCAGCCTAAGTGTGCCTGGTTGTGCGTACTAAACAATTTTTTCCTGTGCCAGTGCGTTGCTGTACGGTGTCCTGCCTGCAGCTCGCACGGTACTTGTAAACTTGCACGCAGCCAGCACCGCAGCCTAAGTGTGCCTGGTTGTGCGTACTAAACAATTTTTTCCTGTGCCAGTGCGTTGCTGTACGGTGTCCTGCCTGCAGCTCGCACGGTACTTGTAAACTTGCACGCAGCCAGCACCGCAGCCTAAGTGTGCCTGGTTGTGCGTACTAAACAATTTTTTCCTGTGCCAGTGCGTTGCTGTACGGTGTCCTGCCTGCAGCTCGCACGGTACTTGTAAACTTGCACGCAGCCAGCACCGCAGCCTAAGTGTGCCTGGTTGTGCGTACTAAACAATTTTTTCCTGTGCCAGTGCGTAGCTGTACGGTGTCCTGCCTGCAGCTCGCACGGTACTTGTAAACTTGCACGCAGCCAGCACCGCAGCCTAAGTGTGCCTGGTTCTGCGTACTAAACAATTTTTTCCTGTGCCAGTGCGTTGCTGTACGGTGTCCTGCCTGCAGCTCGCACGGTACTTGTAAACTTGCACGCAGCCAGCACCGCAGCCTAAGTGTGCCTGGTTGTGCGTACTAAACAATTTTTTCCTGTGCCAGTGCGTAGCTGTACGGTGTCCTGCCTGCAGCTCGCACGGTACTTGTAAACTTGCACGCAGCCAGCACCGCAGCCTAAGTGTGCCTGGTTGTGCGTACTAAACAATTTTTTCCTGTGCCAGTGCGTTGCTGTACGGTGTCCTGCCTGCAGCTCGCACGGTACTTGTAAACTTGCACGCAGCCAGCACCGCAGCCTAAGTGTGCCTGGTTCTGCGTACTAAACAATTTTTTCCTGTGCCAGTGCGTTGCTGTACGGTGTCCTGCCTGCAGCTCGCACGGTACTTGTAAACTTGCACGCAGCCAGCACCGCAGCCTAAGTGTGCCTGGTTGTGCGTACTAAACAATTTTTTCCTGTGCCAGTGCGTAGCTGTACGGTGTCCTGCCTGCAGCTCGCACGGTACTTGTAAACTTGCACGCAGCCAGCACCGCAGCCTAAGTGTGCCTGGTTCTGCGTACTAAACAATTTTTTCCTGTGCCAGTGCGTTGCTGTACGGTGTCCTGCCTGCAGCTCGCACGGTACTTGTAAACTTGCACGCAGCCAGCACCGCAGCCTAAGTGTGCCTGGTTGTGCGTACTAAACAATTTTTTCCTGTGCCAGTGCGTAGCTGTACGGTGTCCTGCCTGCAGCTCGCACGGTACTTGTAAACTTGCACGCAGCCAGCACCGCAGCCTAAGTGTGCCTGGTTGTGCGTACTAAACAATTTTTTCCTGTGACAGTGCGTTGCTGTACGGTGTCCTGCCTGCAGCTCGCACGTTACCTTCCATCTGTCTTAATATATCTTAGCCTCTAGTGTGTACCTTTCACGAAATAGTACCTGCTACTTGTTTTACAAGCCCCCAGAAAGCCACCAGAAATTATAAAATGTCACACAAAAAACCAAATCCCAAAAAAAGTCTTGCTAAGGGACAGGGAAGAGGTACAGGCATTGGTAGTCGTGGCCAACTATCCACCAGTTCGGGCAGACAGACGAGGATTGATCGATCGTTCCTCCTGTCTAACTTTCCCCGTCAGGAAAGTAAACGAGTATTGAGGCCGGAAGACGAACAGCATCTAACGTCTTGGCTGGCAGACAAGACCTCAACAACAGGTTCTTGCAGCACTCAAGGTTCCTTGAGCACTGTGTCTACTGTTGGTACATACCATGCTGGGTCATCTAATCCACAACCTCTTCACAGTTCCTCAGACCAACAGCAGCCCCATGAAAATGTTGACACAGACATGGGTCACTCAGATGACTTATTTGGTACATATAATCCTTTACATGAATCCGGTTTGCCAGACTCCGTAGTAGATGAGATACTTGACGAAGAATTGTCCAATCATGGACAAGTTTTAGAGACACCCCGGCCACATGAACGTGTCTTTCAGCAAAGTCTTAGACCGTCTCAGGAGTTGGAGGATGATGATGATGAGACAGTGACACACTTGTCATCTGGGGAGCAAAATCTATCTTGTTATCGGGAAGATTTAGAAGAGGAAGGGGTTGATGATGAGACAACTGATCCCACGTGGAATGTTGCGATGCAGAGCCAGCAGAGCAGCACGGAGGAAGAAAGTGTGTATGTCCCACCAACAAAGGCACCAAGGCCTACTCCTCCCACCAGAACTGAAAGAGTCACCACTGTTGCCCAAAATGTGTCCACTGTGGCTCAAAATTTGTCAACTGTTGGACAAAATGTTTCAAATGTGGGCCTCAGTAATCCCTCAGGGAGTACAGTCAAGCCTAGAGGTCGGTCAGCCACTGTGTGGAAATTTTTTAAAGATGGGCCTTCTCAAGAAAATGTGGTCATCTGTACCATCTGCCATGCAAGGCTAAGCAGAGGCCACGGGAAAGGAAACCAGAGCACCAGCAGTATGCGGAAGCACATGGCTGGTCAGCACCCTATTCAGTGGTCAAAAGTGCAGCCTTCCACAACAGTGTCATCTGACCCAAAGACTGCGACGGTAACTCAGATACGTCCGTCACAATCAAGTGTTGCTGAAGCTGGTCCAGCTGATATGTACTCATCACAAGCAGCGGTTGCAGAGAGACTGAACACGAGTGCAGACAGTTCTCGGTCATCAACATCCTTACAGTTATCAGTGACACAGCTGTACGAAAGGAAGCAGAAATACCACTCTTCCCACCCATTAGCCAAAAAAATAAATGCCCAGATAGCTAAGTTGTTAGCAGTCGAGATGTTGCCGTTTAGGCTTGTGGGTACAGACTCTTTCCGTGAGCTTTTGGCTGTGGCAGTACCACGCTACTCGGTTCCAAGCCGCCACTACTTTTCACGTTGTGCCGTCCCCGCGTTACATGAGCATGTCATTAACAACCTCAAGCGTGCCCTCACCAACGCTGTAACCGGGAAAGTACACCTTACTACGGACACGTGGACAAGCAGTTCAGGACAGGGCCGGTACATCTCGCTCACCGCGCATTGGATCAACGTTGTGGAGAGTGTGCCAAACGATGTTAGTGTAACATCAAACATCCTACCCACGCCACGGATAGCTGGCACAACCTCATTCAGGGTCTCTGCATCATCCTATATGTCCACTACCCCATCTTCCGCTTCCTCGACCAATCCTCAATTGCCCTCAACATCACGGCCAAGTTGGGAGGTTTGCTGCAGTGCTTCAGCAAGACGCCAACAGGCTCTGCTGAAGCTGATCTGTTTAGGTCACACACCGCACACTGCAGTAGAGCTGTTGAAAGGTCTGAAGGAACAGACAGATGAGTGGCTATCCCCACTCCAACTCCAGACCGGTCTCGTGGTGAGCGACAATGGTCGTAACCTAGTGGCTGCACTAAAGCTCGGAAACCTTGTGCACGTGCCTTGCATGGCTCACGTGCTGAATCTAGTAGTGCAGAAATTCCTGCGTACATACCCAGAGCTATGTGACCTACTGGAGAAGGTGCGTCGAGTTTGTGCACATTTTCGTCATTCGTCAACAGCGGTTGGAAAACTTTCATTGCTTCAAAAGCAATTGAATTTGCCCAACCACAGACTCATTTGTGACATGCCGACACGATGGAACTCGACATTCCATATGTTATCGAGGATCAATGAGCA
>JARQOC010000002.1:389613738-389623975 GCA_033576535.1 Allobates femoralis | reverse complement strand
ACATCCTTTTTCCAGACACTGTGGTATGGGTTATTTTCTTTTATATATCAGCACCCATTGGCATAGCCACCTATTTTTTTTTATCTATTTGTTACTACACTATTATTAATTTGTGTCACTATTTTGAACTACAATTTCCAACTTCCCATAAAATATTACCCAAGAAAATGTTTACATGGCACTGTTATTAGTGTGGCATACAGTGAGTATGGAAAGTATTCAGACCCCTTTAAATTTTTCACTCTTTGTTTCATTGCAGCCATTTGGTAAATTCAAAAAGATCATTTTTTCTCATTAATGTACACTCTGCACCCCATCTTGATTGAAAAAAACTTGTTGCATAATTCCCAAGAAGACTCATGGCTGTACTACTGTAGCTCAAAAGGGTGTTTCTACTCAATACTGAGCAAAGGGTCTGAATACTTATCACCATGTGATATTTCAGTTTTGCTTTTTTAATACATTTTCACAAATATCTACATTTCTGTTTTTTTTCAGTCAAGATGGTGTGTAGAGTGTACATTAATGAGAAAGAAATGAACCTTATGGAATTTACCAAATGGCTGCAATGAAACAAAGAATGAAAATATTAAAGGGGTCTGAATATTTTCCCTACCCACTGTATATTTTCATCAAAATTTATTAATAAAATATGTATTCAAAATGTCAGTGGTATGTAATACTCACACTTTTTAATTCTATCTGACGACGCCGAGTGGTGCAGAAATTTTCTGCAGCAAAAACACTGTTAAACTGCATCCTGCACTAGAAAAATGCACCAAATACTCATTCTTTTTTTTATGTGTTTTTGGTGCAGGTTTTGGTCTTGCATTTTTTCACCATTCTCAGTGGCAGGAATGGCATAAAAACGCTGCTAATACGCACCAAGAATTCACATGCTCATTTTTTTCTCAGGACAAAAAAAAAAACGCTGCAAATCTGTAAAGAAAAAAAAGCATCATTGGCACAGCAATTTAGAATTCTCATAGACTTTGCTCGGGGAAGGTTACACAAGCATCTTTGTGACAAAAAGTGACACAAATTGAGGCAAAAGTACATAAAAAAATGAATCAAAAATGCACAACTGGCACAGGGCCAAAGACTGACATTTACATAATTAAATGTTTGTTTTATAACTCTCTGTTCTATTTTCTAACACAATTTCCAACTTCCTGAAAAGAAGCCAACACTAAATGTGTACTAAGAATCAGTAGTTTGGGATTCTCACACTTGGTGCAAAAGTCAATAAGTTAATTTCCTTAATAGTGGTGGCCTACTTCTGCTTAAATGTAAAAAATGTGTAACTGAAATGCAACAGCAATATAATCATTGTGGTCTCTCATTGCTGGCTCTTCTATCTAGTGCCGTATTTTTCAGACTATAAGACGCACATTTTTACCCCCAAATTTAGGGGCAAAGTAGGAGTATGTCTTATATATTCTGGGTATGTGGGTCTGTGGGTCTGTGCTGGTAGGAGCAGCTGCTCTGGAGTGGGCAGGAGTAAGCTGAAGCGGGTTGCAGAGGCAGTCTGTGATCATGTGGACCTGCTCATTAGGCTCATGTAATATGCACTTTATCCCCCTGTCTATCACCTCTCAGCACTGAAGCTAGCGCTGAGAGCTAGGTGGCGGGCACCATATTACATGGCCCCCCCGCTGGCGCACAAAAAAAAAATTAACAATGTTGACTCACCTCTCCATAGCTCCCTGCTGCCAGCACCATGATGTCTTCCTGTGTGCACTGGCATCCTTTCATGTGATCTGTGCAGCAAAATGGCATCATTGCTGTGCATGCACCACTCACATGATCAGATATTGGCACAGACAGGAAGACGTGGTGATGCTGCAGTTAGGGAAGTTATGGAGAGGTGAGTTAACATTGTTTATTTTTTTTGTGTGCGCCAGCAGGGGGGCAATATACCGTGATGGGGGCATATCAAGGTTGGGGGGCATATTCAAAATGGGGGCCATGTACCTGGATGAGGGGGCATATCCAGGATGGGGGGCCATGTGCCATTATTGGGGGCCATGTACCACAATGAGAGGCCATGTAACAGGATATAGGGGGCCATATCCAGGATGGGGGCCATATAGCATGACAAGGGGTCATATCCAGGATGGGGGGCCATTTATCAGGATGGGGGGTCATATCCATGATAGAGGACCGTGTTCAATGATGGGGATCATATCCAGGATGAAAAGCCATGTGCCAGGATGGGGAACTATGTACAAGGATGGGGGGGCCATATCCAGGATAGAGATTATAAACCTGGATTGAGGGCCATGTACCAGAATGGGGGATCATATATTACCTGAAAGGGATCCAGGATGGTGACATTACCCGAATAAGTGTCAGTAGCAGATTCCCCTCCCCCCATAACAGTGTATTGTAACCAAATTTTTTGCCTAATTTGCCCTATTTTCCTCCTCTAAAATCTGGGTGCGTCTTATTGTCTGGTGCGTCTTATAGTCCAAAAAATACGGTATTCTCCTTTCTTCACACAATACACAATAATAATATTCACTGATGTGCTAAACACACTATCTGTAGGATTTTACTGTTTTTGGCCATTTAGATATATCTCTTTGGCTATTCCATAAGTTCTGACTTCCTCTCTCATTCCAAATTCACCAGAAAATGGCTGCTGCATTAAATGCTTTTCCTCTTATTCAGGTTATGATAGACTCTCCTGATTAGCTGTGCTACACCAGGTGGGACTTTATGGGGAAGACACAATTTTAGGTGAACTGTGCAAAGTAAATCACAGTTAAACCATGTTTCAAATTATTATGCAAATTGGTTTTAAGTGTCATAGGGTGTTTTTTTTTCTTTTAATGAAACCGATTGATGGTATTGTGTCTCAGGGTTCTTTGGATCACTGAAATCAATCTCAGATACCTGTGATAATTAGTTTGGCAGGTGAGCCCAATAAAAGGAAAACTGGATGTTCCACAATATTGAGAAGGCCACAGTTTTCAAGTGACATGGAAAAGAAAAAGGATCTCTCTGCTGCCAAAAAGAAACAAATAGTGCAATGGCTTGGACAAGAGATGAAAACATTAGATATTGCACAAAAACGTAAGCGTGATCATCGTACTTTGAAGAGATTTGTGGATGATTCTGAGCACAGACGTGTTCGTGCAGATAAAGGCAGAATGAGGAAGGTTTCCGCCAGGCAAGTTCATTGGATTAAGAGAGCAGCTGCTAAAATAGCCTTACAAACCAGCAAACAGATATTTGAAGCTGCTTGTGTCTCTGGAGTCTCTTGAACCTCAAGGTGTAGGATCCTTCAAAGGCTTGCTGTGGTGCATAAACCCACTATTTGGCCACCCCTAAACAGTGTTCACAAACAGAAACAGTGGCAGTGGGTCCAGACATACATGAAGACTAATTTTCATACAGTCTTGTTTACTGATGAGTGCCAAGCAACCCTGGATGGTCCAAATGGATGGCGTAGTGGATGGTTGGTGGATGGCCACCATGTCCCAACTAGGCTGCGACGTCAGCAAGGAGGTGGAGGAGTCATGCTTTGGGCCGGAATCATTGGGAAACAGCTGGTAGGCTCCTTTAAGGTTCCTGAAGGTGTAAAAATGACCTCTGCAAAGTATATAGAGTTTCTGACTGAGAACTTTGTTCCATGGTACAAAAAGAAAAAATGTGCCTTCAGGAGCAAAATGATCTTCATGTATAACAATGCACCATCTCATGCTGCAAAGAATACCTCTGTATCTTTGGCTGCTATGGGCATAAAAGGAGATAAACTCATGGTGTGGCCACCATCTTCGCCTGACCTCAACCCTATAGAGAACCTTTGGAATATAATCAAGCAAAAGACCTATGAGGGTGGGAGGCAGTTCACATCAAAACAGCAGCTCTGGGAGGCTATTCTGACATCATGCAAAGAAATACAAGCAGAAACTCTCCAGAAACTCACAGGTTCAATGGATGCAAGAATTGTGAAGGTGATATCAAAGAAGGGTTCCTATGTTAACATGTAATTTGGCCTGTTAGGATGTTTTGGAGTTACATAGCTTTTTATTTCAGTGAATGTGACTTCCTAATGCTACAAATTCAACAAATGAGCATTTTCAGTTCTTTCAAACATATCAATTGTTTAGAAACTCTACTGTGACTAATAATTTGGAACAGGGCATTTAGAGGTTTTTTTAATTTTGAAGATTATAATGTTATCATTGAGAGATTTCTTCAATAAAATTCAATGTATACGGGTGATGAATTTTATTACACTGACAGTCATTTGCACCAACCATTTAGCAAAAGCAGGGAAAAAGACAATTTGAATATTAATTTTGATCTAATTCGCTATAGTCACCAAACTCAAAATTGATAAAAATTCAACACAAATTCGATATGTATCAAATCTATTCATTAATCTCTAGGGACCAGATATGTGTGGTAAGATATCAGACAGCGCAATAATACACATTAGCTAAAACAAGTACACAAAAGCATATTCTAGACACTGCATACTATTAGTTTATAGTAGTCTTCACTACATGTGCAAAAGAAACATATGCTGGAGCTAGCAATTTGGTTTCCTAGAGACTGAAAAAGTGCTGGTTCATTTGAGACAATCAAGAAAGGAAAAGTGTGGATTGTCTTCGGCGCTTCACGGATAATCATGGAAGGAAATCTACATCAGGTTAAATTCACCTACACTGCGAGCTTCATTAAAAAAGCCTGAATTGTTCATCCTGCCTGACAAAAAAAATGTGAAAGTTGTCAAAAAGCTGTATGTAACTCACAATGGAATGGAATTGTCCTTCTGCAAAAAACAAACAATGCATTGCCAATATACTGTATCATCTACTATATAATTGCCGTAGCACGTTTTGTGTCGGCCCCCGGCACGTCGTGGCTATGTCACACTGTGACGTCACCACGCCGTGCGAGGCATTGCCCGCGTAGCGGGCATTGCGACCCCTCGCCGCTGTCATCCCGCTCCGGAGCCTGTGCCCCTGTGCTCCTGTGCCCCCGCTCCGGAGCAGCTGCTGTCAGCACATGCTGACACAGTGCTCCGGAGCCTGTGTCCCTGTGCCCCTGTGCCCCCGCTCCGGAGCAGCTGCTGTCAGCACATGCTGACACAGTGCTCCGGAGCCTGTGCCACTGTGCTCCTGTGCCCCGTCATACTAAAGTTAAATCAAGTGTTTAAAAATAAAAAATCTTTATTCTCACCTTCCAGCGCTCCCTCGGCGTCTCCAGCTGCAGCTGCTCGCTCGGTAACAGGACCTGTGATGATGTCAGAACCCGATCAGCTGATCGGGTCACATGACCGGTTACCGCGGTAACCGATGACGCTTTTGACGTCATCACAGGTCCTGCACACCCGATCGGCTGCAGCTGGAGACGCCGAGGGAGCGCTGGAAGGTGAGAATAAAGATTTGTTATGTTGGGGGGGACATGAGGGGGGACAGAAGGTGGGGGACAGGAGGTGGGGGACATGAGGGGGCACATGAGAGGGCACATGAGAGGGCACATGAGGAGCGGACAGGAGGGGGGGGACATGAGAGGGCACAGGAGGGGGGCACATGAGGAGCGGACAGGAGGGGGGGGACATGAGAGGGCACATGAGAGGGCACAGGAGGGGGGCACATGAGAGGGCACAGGAGGGGGGCACATGAGAGGGCACAGGAGGGGGGCACATGAGAGGGCACAGGAGGGGGGCACATGAGAGGGCACAGCAGGGGACAGTAGGGAGAGAGTAGGGGGACAGTAGGGCAAAACAGGGGGGCCGCAGAGAGGCAGCAAGATGACAGGAGGGAGAGAGGAGGAGGAGCTACGTGACAGCCCAAACTGATCCTGCAAAAAGTAGGATTCGGATGCCTATTTGGCATCCGATTGCAGAGATCAGTTTGGATCCGATGCTGTCCGATTTATTTCGGACAGCATCGGATTTAAAGAAATCGTAATGTGAAAGTAGCCTTACCACCAGAACGCACCCGCCTCCGTCTTCCGCCCGCTCTCTTCTATGTCGCCGCCACGTACAGATTGAAACCAAGATGGCGGCCGGGAAGTATCACGAGAGTTCCCGGCCGCCATCTTGGTTTCGCCCTGTTCACAGTGGCGACATGCAAGATGGCGATGGAAGTAAGTATTTCCCCGCCACTCTGCCCCCCCGGCCTCCACTGACCACTCTGCCCCCTGGCCTCTGCTGACCACTCTGCCCCTCCCCCCTGCCTCTGCTGACCACTCTGTCCCCCTTGATCTCCGCTGACCACTTTGCCCCCCTGGCCGCCGCTGACCAATCTGCCCCCCCTTCCCTCCACTGACCACTCTGCCCCCCCTTCCCTCCACTGACCACTCTGCCCCCCCACCCTCCGCTGATCACCCTGCCCCCCGACCTTCGCTGACCACTCTGCCCTCCCCTTGGGCCTACGCTGACCACTCTGCCCCCCCCGTTCTCTGCTGACCACTCTGCCTTCCGTCCTCCGCTGATAAACTCTGCCCTCCGTCCTCCGCTGACCACTCTGCCCTCTGTCCTCCGCTGACCACTGAGCCACTGTACAGTGCTGACCACTGAGCCACCGTGCAGTGCTGACCACTGAGCCACCGTACAGTGCTGACCACTGAGCCACCGTACAGTGCTGACCACTGAGCCACCGTACAGTGCTGACCACTGAGCCACCGTACAGTGCTGACCACTGAGCCACCGTACAGTGCTGACCACTGAGCCACCGTACAGTGCTGACCACTGAGCCACCATACAGTGCTGACCACTGAGCCACCATATACAGTGCTAACCACTAAGCCACCATATACAGTGCTAACCACTGAGCTACCATATACAGTGCCAACCATTGAGCCACCATAGAGTGCTAACCACTGAGACTGTTTACAGTGCTAACTATTGAGCCAGTGTATACTGTGCTAACCACTGAGACCCTGTATACTCTGCTAACCACTCAGCCGCCGTATACTCTGCTAACCACTGAGCCGCATAAAGTCTGCTAACCACTGAGTTGCTGTAAACTCTGCTAAGCACAGTGCTGCGGGCAGGAGAGGGCCGGGGGACAGCGGGCGGGTGCGGCCAGGAAGGCCCCCCCGCCCCTACTGCCCGCACCCGGCCGCTGTTCCCCGACCCCCTCCTGCACGCACCCGGCCGCTCTTTCTCGGCCACCTCCTGCCTACACATGGCCGTTGTTCCCCTGCCCCCTTCTGCCCGCTGTTCCCCCGACCCCTCCTGCCCGCACATGGCCGCTGTCCCCCTGACCCCCTCCTGCCGCACCCGATTGCTGTCTCCCTGCCTCCCTCCTGCCCGCATCCGGCCACTGTCCCCCGTCCCCCTCCTGCACGCACCTGGCCGCTCTTCCTCAGCCTCCTCCTGCCCACACATGGCTGTTATTCCACCAGCCCCCTTCTGCCCGCTGTTCCCCGACTTGCTCCTGAACGCTCCCGGCCACTGTCCCCCAGCCCCCTGACTGCACCCACCTGCTGTCTCTTCCTAGACTCCCGCACTGCTGCACACTGGCACCGCTGCACACCGGTACTGCTGTATGTATTCTATCTACTATATAATTGCCGTAGGCACTTCCGTGTCGGACCCCGCAAAAGACCGTGCCTTTGTCACTCTGTGACGTCACCACGTGCGACCCCTCGCCGCTGTCAGCACACACCCCCAACCCCTGTCACACCCAACCCCCCCCATATGTCCTCACCCCCCCCATATGTCCGCACACCCCTGCTCCGATCCCGCTCCGGAGCCGCTGCTGTCAGCACATGCTGACACAGTGCTCCGGAGCCTCTCCTGTAACCACGCTCCCCGATGTCCAACCCCCCCCCCGCTGTCACCACACACCCCCCATATGTCCGCATACCATATGTCCGCCAAAATCGCGGCAGATGCGGTGAAAAAAACCGCATCTGCCGCGATTGCCGCATAACCGCTGCACTTGCGGCGCGGTTGCGGTAATCCCCATAGAAAGTATAGGGGGACTTGCGGCAGGTGCGGCAAGTGCGGTTTTGCACTTGCGGCAGGTGCGGCCGCGAAAAAAACCGCGGTCAGCCGTGGTTTATTTCGCGGCTGCACCTGCCGCAAGTGCAAAACCGCACTTGCCGCACCTGCCGCAAGTCCCCCTATACTTTATATGGATATTATTTGAAAATGTTAAAAAAAAATTTAAAATATTCTAGACACCCGATGCATTTGCATCGGGCTCACAGCTAGTAACAGAATAAGCAAGCAACCTTTAACTATGTTTTCAATTTAGAAAAAGTATTAAACTGGAAAAACTATCTAAATTTAGTATAGCTGTGGTCTCACTAACTCACGGAATAGAGTTAACATGTCATTAATGCCACATAGTGAATGCTGTCAATATTAAAGTGATTTCTTTACACTTCCTACCAAAAAAAAGTTATGAAAGTATGGCCACTTTTAAAATTGTTCCAAAAAATGAAGTATTTCCCCCAGAAAATTATTGCAATTTGTGATGTTAGTGTCTCTGGACAGTCCCACTTCCTCCTCTTGGCAGGGACACCGACATTGTGGCTGGTCTGCTCTCTATTCTGCTCCTTCCCCGGTCTCCAAGCTCCAGCGCCTGCAGAGGTCTACTGGCAGCACTCTTACCGCATACGTATGTGCACTCTGGCTCTTAACTGGGCAATGTGTGCACTCTTAAATAGTTCCCTGCCTATGCTTTGGAGTCACTTCATATTTAAGGCAACTTTCCCTTTTGGGACGAGCATGAACAATTAGGTTCCTGGTGTGCTTATTCCCACAAGTAAACCTGTCTGCTGTCTGTCTCCAGGTACTAACTTTGTGAATCTGATCTGGTCCTGCCTGTCACCAGTACCTACTCCATACTGCCTGTCTCCAGAACCTACTCCGTCCTGCCTGTCCCCAGTTTCTGCTTTGCCCTGCCAGTCTGGACTACTCGATCGGTCATGTCTGCTATCTGTCACCTCCATCCTTAAATATTGGGTCAGATGCTGCAGTGGTGAGGACTGCTCTGGAGTGGTACCTGGTGTCCACCTGCAGCGATGTCCATCATCACCATCAGAGGCTATGGCGAAGACCTGGTAGACAATTAATAATGCCTGTGGAGACACGGGGGTAAGTAGGTGCTTTCGTCCACTGGCCCAGCCACCTTTAGAAAGACAGCATGGACCAGGGCTTATCCCAACTGAACGCCCGAGCTCCTTACCCGTGGACGGAACACTTCTCAGACAACACAGGGTGAGGGAACCACAATATTAAGGCTTTATTGGATCCCCAAACAGTTAACAGCATATAACACATAACCAGCAAAACACACAATGTAACAGGCAACAGAGTCTCACCTTTCCGCTGGCTCACCAGGGATTAGAATATTCGTGCCTCAAAGCCATCACAGCAAAGTATGTAGCCAGGTGACTGGATTGTCCCAACCTGTGTTGCCTCCTTATGCAGTCTTTTAATGTCCCAGCTGAATCCGAACATTCGATGCTGATGTCCTTGTAGTATTATAATCCAGGTTCTGATCCCCTTGGTCGGCACCAAAGTGCCTAGGCCTGGGATTATGGCCTGCTAATCGGATCCATAGATCCTAGATTAGCTGCCTGTATCAAGTCCCGTGCACCTCTAGTCGGGGCCGAAGTCCCTAGACTGAGGTCACTAAACAAAATCTCCCTGGTTAGTGAACAGCTCTGCTTATATCCCCTTAATCACTTATTGCAGAATATTGGGGACTTCACGATTAGTGGAATAATACTGTGTTCTCATTGGCTAGATTTCAGCTGCATGTAAAATATCTCTAGTAGTGTTGTATTGCTGGCAAAGGAGACTCAAAGACATAGTTTACATAGCATCTAGCAGTACACATAGTAATACAATGGAATTTTAGCAGGATTAAGTTCTCTGGCCTTGTATAACAAAGAGGTGAGATAATTACATTACACGAGTTCAACATCACCAGGCATCTATAAGACTTGTAGGAAAAATGAGTGGCCCCTCACAAGGTAGGAAATAAATACAGTACAAAGGGGTGAGATAATTACTTTGGTTAACACTACCAGGCATCTAGAAAACTTGTAGGAACAATGAGTTGCTTCTCACAAATTAACAAACAAAATACAAATACTGTCTGGCTACATAAGAAATCATCCTATGTTAAATATTAAAGGAGTCCATTTAATCACAATGCCCTACATGGTAAGCCTAGTCTGTGGCTCAGTGGGTCCACACGCGCTACCGTGACGCAATTACACATTTTGTTATACACATGTTTATTTCCTTTGT
>JARQOC010000002.1:389541250-389607500 GCA_033576535.1 Allobates femoralis | reverse complement strand
TCCAGAAGGCCATAGTCACGGAAGTAGGCAAATCATTCCCCTCACAAAACGCTAGCGGCATAGGTCAGGAATCGGTGGACAACCAAGGCGTACGGCCGAGAGGGGCACAAGTCCAATCCGCCAGAGGTAGGGGAACAGTCTTTACGATGTGGGACAGTTTTCTCAGCCCCTCACGTACCACAGCCCCTGAGGTGCGGGGTAGTGACACAAGAAATGCTAAGTTTGGCCAGATGCTGAAGGAGTACCTTGCAGATCGAAACAACTGTACTGCGAGATTCCTCTGTGCCTTACAATTATTGGGTCTCCAAGCTGGACACGTGGCATGAATTGGCTCTCTACGCCTTGGAAGTCCTGGCCTGCCCTGCCGCTAGAGTTTTGTCAGAGCGTGTTTTCAGTGCCGCAGGTGGAATCATTACTGATAAACGCACCCGCCTGTCAACTTAAAATGCTGACAGGCTGACTCTGATCAAGAGGAACAAGGGTTGGATTGGGCCAGACTTCACCACACCACCAACAAATGACAACTGAATTTAAATTTTGTTATGGGAATTTGCCATGTACCTCCACTCACCCATGGGTACACAGTTCTGCACTTTGGCTAATCGCTAGACTGCTCCTCCTTCTCCTCATGTGCCACCATGATGACCATTACAATAGATAGGCTGTTGTTTCAGGTATACCCCCAGTGGTAAATTTTTTCGCCCATTCTTTTAGAATGGGCATTACAACGACAGGAGACCCGCTCCTTTTCAATGGGAAAAATGTTTTGAGGCCCTCCTGCACGTCTCTATCCAGGGACAATGTGGAGCCTCCCAATTTTTGGCTGCCCTGCCAAAGGGCTATACTACAATACACCAATGAGGTTTACAGGCCCTCATGCATGTCTGTATGCATGGGTCATTGTGGAGCCTCCCAATTTTTGGCTGCCCTGCCAAAGGGCTAAACTACAATACACCCACTTCAGGTTTACAGGCCCTCCTCCACGTCTCTATCCTGGGACAATGTGGAGCCTCCCAATTTTTGGCTGCCCTGCCAAAGGGCTATACTACAATACACCCACTTCAAGTTTATAGGCCCTCCTGCACGTCTCTATCCTGGGACAATGTGGAGCCTCCCAATTTTTGGCTGCCCTGCCAAAGGGCTATACTACAATACACCCAATTGAGGTTTACATGCCCTCATGCATGTCTGTATGCATGGGTCATTGTGGAGCCTCCCAATTTTTGGCTGCCCTGCCAAAGGGCTAAACTACAATACACCCACTTCAGGTTTACAGGCCCTCCTCCACGTCTCTATCCTGGGACAATGTGGAGCCTCCCAATTTTTGGCTGCCCTGCCAAAGGGCTATACTACAATACACCCACTTCAAGTTTATAGGCCCTCCTGCACGTCTCTATCCTGGGACAATGTGGAGCCTCCCAATTTTTGGCTGCCCTGCCAAAGGGCTATACTACAATACACCCAATTGAGGTTTACATGCCCTCATGCATGTCTGTATGCATGGGTCATTGTGGAGCCTCCCAATTTTTGGCTGCCCTGCCAAAGGGCTATACTACAATACACCCACTTCAGGTTTACAGGCCCTCCTGCACGTCTCTATCCTGGGACAATGTGGAGCCTCCCAATTTTTGGCTGCCCTGCCAAAGGGCTATACTACAATACACCCACTTCAGGTTTACAGGCCCTCCTGCACGTCTCTATCCTAGGACAATGTGGAGCGTCCCAATTTTTGGCTGCCCTACCAAAGGGCTATACTACAATACACCCAATTGAGGTTTACAGGCCCTCATGCATGTCTGTATGCATGGGTCATTGTGGAGCCTCCCAATTTTTGGCTGCCCTGCCAAAGGGCTATACAATACACCCACTTCAGGTTTACAGGCCCTCCTGCACGCCTCTATCCTGGGACAATGTGGAGCCTCCCAATTTTTGGCTGCCCTGCCAAAGGGCTATACTACAATACACCCACTTCAGGTTTACAGGCCCTCCTGCACGTCTCTATCCTGGGACAATGTGGAGCCTCCCAATTTTTGGCTGCCCTGCCAAAGGGCTATACTACAATACACCCAATTGAGGTTTACAGGCCCTCATGCATGTCTGTATGCATGGGTCATTGTGGAGCCTCCCAATTTTTGGCTGCCCTGCCAAAGGGCTAAACTACAATACACCCACTTCAGGTTTACAGGCCCTCCTCCACGTCTCATCCTGGGACAATGTGGAGCCTCCCAATTTTTGGCTGCCCTGCCAAAGGGCTATACTACAATACACCCACTTCAGGTTTACAGGCCCTCCTGCACGTCTCTATCCTGGGACAATGTGGAGCCTCCCAATTTTTGGCTGCCCTGCCAAAGGGCTATACTACAATACACCCAATTGAGGTTTACATGCCCTCATGCATGTCTGTATGCATGGGTCATAGTGGAGCCTCCCAATTTTTGGCTGCCCTGCCAAAGGGCTATACTACAATACACCCACTTCAGGTTTACAGGCCCTCCTGCACGTCTCTATCCTGGGACAATGTGGAGCCTCCCAATTTTTGGCTGCCCTGCCAAAGGGCTATACTACAATACACCCAATTGAGGTTTACAGGCCCTCATGCATGTCTGTATGCACGGGTCATTGTGGAGCCTCCCAATTTTTGGCTGCCCTGCCAAAGGGCTATACTACAATACACCCACTTCAGGTTTACAGGCCTTCCTGCACGTCTCTATCCTGGGACAATGTGGAGCCTCCCAATTTTTGGCGGCCCTGCCAAAGGGCTATACTACAATACAACCACTTCAGGTTTACAGGCCCTCATGCACGTCTCTATCCAGGGGAATTGGTGAACCTGCCAATTTTGGACTGCCCTGGCAAAGGAAAATACTACAATAGACCCAGTTCCTCAAAATGGGCATATTATGTCAAGACAGGGCTTCATGTACGTCTCTTCTCAGGGTCATCGGATTGCCGCACAATGTTTTCACATAAAATCTTTCATGTAATCACAAAAAGTAACATACACCAGCTGTATCTCACTATTGGGTATGTGCCCTTAACATTTCCACCCTAAACATTCATTTTGGTGTCATTTTGGAAGGTTTTCTGGTGACTCCGTAAAATTGGCGTGAAACTCGGACAACATTGTTCACAGCTGTGACTTTTGAGTGAGAAATGCTTCCAGGGGCCTTCCCCATGGTGTTGCCATGTCATTTGAGCACTCTTCTGAGACTTTTGTGACATTTTTAGGGTTTCTACATGCTGCCGGCAGTCATTTCATAAAAATACTCGGGTCTCCCATAGGATAACATTGGGCTCGGTACTCGGGCCGAGTACACGAGTATCTCGGGATGCTCGGCCTGAGCTTCGAGCACCCGAGCATTTTAGTACTCGCTCATCACTAACAATTATCTCAAAAGCTTTTTAATGGCTGGGCAGCATGGCGGCTCAATGGTTAGCACTGCAACCTTGCAGCACTGGGGTCCTGAGTTCAAATCCCACCAAGGACAACATCTGCAAGGAGTTTATATGTTCATATGTTTGTATGGGTTTCCTCTATTTCCTCCTTCCCCCACCCTCCAAAGACAGGATGTTTAGATTGTGAGCCCCATTGGGGACAGTGTTGCAAATGTATGTAAAGTGCTATGGAATTAATAGCACTATATAAAAAATGAATACATATTTATAATACACTGCCATCTCCTATTTCAGTATTAGGAAAGTCACCTCCACAGACTGCCCCCTGTTGACACCTTGAGAATCCTAGCATGCACTGGTATTCTCAAACAAATCATCATCTGAGATGAACAAGAAAAAAATAGAATGGTAGTTAAGAAATGGTAGAAAATGTTTAATTCAAGTACCGTATATTAGAAAGCAACTTAGATTATAGAATTAAATAGATAAAATTTACAATATGTAGTAAACATTTTATTCAATTTGATTTGCTGTTGTGTCACAAATATTAGCTTTCCAAACCACAGTAGCTACACAGTGAACAGGCAGGATAACATTAAAATACTAAGTATTTGCTATTAAAGTATGTTAAAAACAATTCTGAATTTGAGTTTTGCTGATTGAGGGCATTTGTTTTTTCAACATTACGTAACTGCAATGATCTGAGCTTAGTGTCAGTCCTCTAAATTATCTATGCAATGCACCTTCGGTCACAGCAATTCATTTTATTGATGTGCAAATTATCTGAATAACTCTTGCTTAAATTCATAGTAATATTGATGGAAAATGTGTAATATCTATCTGTAAACATATTGCACACAAAATTAAATAAACTATTTAATTTATTATTAATACATAAATTAGAAGAGGCAATATATATCTTGAAGAGACCATGTCAGCACAAAGTGACTGTTCAAACCAAGTGCAAGCACTCGGTGCACCATTGGTGCGGCCATACATTTCAGTGCACCTTCCCACCAACTGGTTTTCTCTTTATCGTCGCCTCTCCTCTTCTTTGATTGACATACTGGCTTTATAAAGCCAGATAAGAATGTAGATAGATGGAAAACACAGAGGTCAAAAGTGTTTGGTGAGACCAAGGATGCTCTGTGCACTTGTACCTGGTTTGAACAGTCATTTTGTGCTGATAGAGTCCCTTTAAATACCTTTTCTTTACAACAAGCCCCTTCTCCAATTGATATTTGCAACTGGTGTCAGTACATAAGTCAAGTTGGTTCTTGAAAACATGTGATAACTTGATAGAATTGCATCAGAATTCAGGCATCACTTTTTAGTTTACATTTCTTATGATCAGTTACAAATTTAAGGTTGAGATACTGTAAAGGTACGTCACACGAAGAGATATCGCCGGCGATGTCGCCGAGATCTCCCTGTTCAGGTGATGTTGAAGCGACATCGCTTGTGAGTTGCTGCACGTAACAGGGCAACTGAACGGCAATAAATCTCTGGTTCTGAGTTCAGAGATTTCCCAACAGTGTCGGGAAATCAGGCGATGTAGCTTGAGCGATCAGTATGCCTACTGCCATGTGACGCGGCGATATCAATGGCACAGGCGATGTCTGTGTTCAGGGAATAAATTCCGCAGGTGTGCCAGGGCGTTTGGTTAGTCGCGCCCAGTCTGCGGCGATTGGTGTCTTAAGTGCGTTCCGATAGGCTGTCCTTCACCAAGGCGCCATATTTTATTATCTGTGCGTGCATTACTACCCTTAACAAAGTGTCAAACAAGAATTTTAATCAATGAGCGTCACAGAACTTTTAATTTGGTGTGTTACTCCCAGCGTGTGTGTACGATAATCACATCGCTTACTACTTATGGTCATCATGGACGAATAAACTGTGTAATCAGTAGATATATGTGCCCAATATTTTTGTAACCACAACTGTGTGAGCCACACAAGTATTCCTGTGGCAAAATTTGGCGACGCCGCATTGTGTGGGTGAAGACAAAAACAGCAACACACTGTACTGCCAAAATGCTAAGGTTAGCCGACACCAGGCCGCGGCAGAACAGTGAGAACGCAGTTGTGATGACCAATCATAGTAGTAGGGGCGCAGTCATAGACAATGTGGCACGCCTTGCTCCTAAGCGCTGGGGAAAACTATGCCCACATTGACGCTGAGGTGGTGCTGTGTGACACGGCGATCTGAAAAGCCAACATCGCTTCAGGTGTGTTTCAGGCAATTCCAGAATCGCCAGTTCGCCCATGGTTGACAGCAGTATTGCTACATGTAACATCTCACCAGCGATGCCGCGGCAATGTGCGCGTTCATGAGATCACCCGCAACATCGCTGGCGATATCTCCCTGCATGA
Source organism: Allobates femoralis (assembly GCA_033576535.1). Classification (NCBI taxonomy): domain Eukaryota; kingdom Metazoa; phylum Chordata; class Amphibia; order Anura; family Aromobatidae; genus Allobates; species Allobates femoralis. The sequence goes on along the minus strand of JARQOC010000002.1, from coordinate 389,601,732 downwards.
CGGTACCTTAAGAGCGCACACTCTTAAATGTCTCCAACCAATGGCTGGAGTACACTAGGTACTTAAGGCACCCTACCTAGGAAGGTGCCAGAGCAATATGTTAGATCTTTTTGTCTGAATGGTTGCTAATTGTTAGGTCCTCAACAACCTGTATCTGTATCCTCTGTTTGCTAACCTGTACCTGTGTTACAGTGCCCTTACTGTGCACATGTGTTTTACAGTATCAGCTGCACTTGCCAGAACCTGTCGCACCTTCCAGTACCTGTCATACCTGCTTGAAACTGCCATACCTGACTGAACCTGCTGTACCAGCCGGTACCAATCTGCCTGTCTATAGCAGTCTTTCTGCTAGCATCTGTCTGCCTTCCAGTACCAGACTGCTTACCTATACCACGCTGTCTGTGTGCTTCAGCTGTCATACCCAAATCTGAGCCCAAACCTGCTTGGTTGACCCATGGGGTCAGCTGCTACTGTACCAACAGTTCAATAGGAATTGCAATGGCCGCAAGGGCCTAGGGTACTTGGTAGCCGGCCGGCAGTCTTTCAGGGAGATCACGATGGCAATGACCCAGCTCCGTTGCCCTGGCCGAGCAAATGAAGGGAAATATTTACAGGGGATTATAATGCCTTTTACGTGACGCCACCTGTGGTGCCTAGTCAAGGACGACCAGCACTGCTGTATGTGCCCTGGGGTATAGATGGAGTAGCAGCTGGGATGAAACACTTTCCAAAGGTGAAGCGGGCCCCCAAGGGTTTGGTGTAAGATTCTTTGGGGAATGATGGTAGTGGTAGTTTTGGTGCAGGAGGCAGCAAAGAGGGCATGGGAAATAAGCAGAAGGACACAAAAGGTTGCGGTTCTTTTACTTTACTGGCAGTTCTTAGTAGTTCTATCCCAGCTGGGGCACTGTGTCCTTCAGGTCAGCGATCCAGTCAACTTACAGGCAGTCCAGAGTCACTCCACTGAGACCCTCTCTTGTATGCCTTTCCAGGTTGCCCTTTTTCTGCGCTGTTCCTCCTCTACTCCTGCTTTGGGCCTTCGTGCAACAGAATCTAAAGCAGGTGGCTGTTAGTATTGTCGAGCGATGGCCAGCACGTCCTCTGGCTCTAGGTCTAGCCACCATCCTGCGGACTGTTCATGGTAGTTGGCCACTGCGCATAAAGTTCAGGGGCTCTCTGTTTCCTGACTCAAACTTGCAGTGTTGTTGCCAGATTGGGGCCGGTCCCCTCTTGCAACCAGTTCCTCCAGCAATGACCAATATGGTGGTTGTGGATTTAGGGTCCATCTGGCCAGGGTTCCGTGTCAACCTACCCACTGGTCCCACTCCTTCCCCTGGCGCTAGCCTCCCCTAGAACTCCATCTCTGTTGGTGGTCCTCCTCGTTCCTCTGTCTCCTGCAGACTACTCTGCTCTCTGTGTTCTAACTCCACCCCCTTCATTCACTCCTCCCCCAAGCCAGTGTTGTGGCTCTGTGGCTACCTACCCACTGGTCCCACTATGCCCTACAATATCCCTGTCCAAGGTGTTTGGATGGGTGTTGGATGCAAGGTGTGTGGGTCTCAATATTCTGTCCCCATCTCACCTGGGAGTGGGATACCACACCTATGGATTAGGTGCAGTAGTAACTCTGTGGTGACCAGATCGCAGGGGCACCACATACCACCTCCACCCCTTCCCCTCCATTAATCACAGCACATCCTCAGGCTGTAAAAGAGTACAAGGGTGTTAAAACAAGAGCATGCAAAACATTTTTCTTTGCTGCAGCATTTTAGCAATAACAGAGGTACATTTTCTTGAGCGTTACGTCAATATCAAAAGTAGAAAAATATAAAAATACAAAAATAGCATCAACTCTTGTCACTTCCTTCAGTGACTCCAGTTCAGCGAGTCACACTACAGGGCTTTGAAGTGCCACTTGGTGGGAACCACCCCAACCCACTTTAAACTTCATCACTGGGCGTGGCCACAGGGCTCAAAGACCATGGTCTGACCTGGTTCTTCGGCCATGGTGACGGTTATTTTTGAGGTCAGAGGTTATTCAAAGCAAGTCTTTCGAAGTGAACATTTTGTAAAGTGCAACGACTCCAATGCTGCACCCTACTATGCTTGTCCAAAAACCAACAAGGGGAACGTTAAGAAGTGCAACTTATTTACAAAAATGTCCTAGTCACATCATAGTCCGATGACTACATCATCCATGATTATCAATTTCACAGTACCTGGCCGGTTAATCTAAGACAACTATATACGTTTTTACATTATTTCAAAAGCCTAGTCAGGCTAAATAAACACTATGAAAAGCATCATTCTAACAATTCTATCTATAATTACACTATATACACCATTTACATTTGTTACGCAACACAAATACTTAGCCAGGTAATGCTAAACTGACTAATTATTTACATTACTCTACAGTACAGAAAGGCTCATTCTTTCCTCTGTTAGTTAGTCTGTTAGTTAGTTCCACTCCCAGGGAACAGTTGTAACCCTCATCCTGGCTCACTTCTCCACAGGATGCCCCTCCCACAGCCTCGCCGGTGGGGTAGGTTAACAATTATCCCTCTCTTCCTGAAATTGGCTGCTATCCTGGAGCTTTTTGGTTACAGTGGGGGCTGTTCATATTGACCAGCAGCAGGTGATGCAGAGGGGGAGGGTGTAGCAGCCCGGGGTGGTGTAGCTGGAGATGGTGCCACAACCAGAGTCACTGCAGGTGGTGGTGCTACTGAGTTTGATGGCGCCGAGTTCGAAACCTCCACTGCAGCTGTTACTTTCTTCACATGGATGGCATTCCATCCTCTCTGGCCAAAGTAGTGATTATATGCTATCCACTGTCCACGGTAGAAGTCTCGGCCAGGGGACCCTTGGGGCAGATGACTCTCGACATCTCTTCTGTTTGCAAAGATGTCGCTGAGCAGGTGATGCTCCTTAATGAATCCCCACCCTTGTGCAGATGAAACTCCAGTACAGACCCTTTCCTTCACACTGTCTGTTCTGCGGCCTGAGTGCTATGGACCTTGATCTTGGCCCTCAAGTCAGCGTCTCTCTGAACCCTCTGCCTAGCCTGGTTCTCCCTCTCTTTGGCCTCTTCAGTCACCTATTGTTGGCAACGGTATTCCTTCTTAGATATCACCTTCTGCAGATCCCCAGTGGGTGATGGCTCAGCTTAGCCACCTTCAGGAATCCACATCAGGGCATCTCCCCGGCACACCCAGCAAAAGTACACAGTCTTGACCTGAACTCCCCTTCCGTTTTTTTGGGCAAGGGCACAGGCTGTAGTGGGGCCGGTAATCTGTCTCCCAGGGCTACTTCTCAATCCCAGTCTATCTTTTGGGTAGCCCTGGCAGAAGGGGTGGCTAAAGGGGCATCTAAGGGCCCGACTGGGTGGCTCATCCTGCTTGAGGGATAACCTGGATCAGCTGTCTCTTGTCTGGGACCCGCGATTCCAGATTTTGTACCACTGGTGGCCGGGCAAGTCTTTTCACGCAAGGCTTTTTGCCATTTGCCAAACTCCACCACCTTCAATCGGAAGAGCTGCCGACTCTGCTCCTCTAGCTAGGAGGTCTGGGTCCATGGGCGGCAAGAGGTCTGGAGACATCAACACGCAACCGGGGAGGTCTATCTCCATGACCTTGGGCACTGGTGCCTTTCTGTAGCCATCTGCCATCGTAGATGTATATACGTTCACTGCTTCTACTGCAGCGTCTTCTTTCTCTCTACCACCCTTTCGTAGGGCTTCTCGCTCTCTGTGCTATCGGCCACATCAGGGGGTGGTGCGGTTAAGCTGATCGACAAGTCCTCTGTAGTTACAGTCATCAACCAGGGGCAGGCAAGGATTTTGGCACCACTGACCGATTCTGCCTATGGTGGGAAGGCTGGAAACTCCTCTCGACCAGTACATGGCATTAGGCTTTGGCGGCCGCCATTACGCTGTCTTTCAAAACACAGTTTTTGTGACACACAGGACCTGGTTAACGGGGGTCCGTAAATCCTGTTTGTGATGCCAAATGCAAAGGAATAGGGTACTTGGTAGCCTTACTGGCAGTCTTTCAGGGAGGTCACGGTGGCGATGGCGCAGCTCCGTGGCCTTGACCGAGCAGATGAAGAGCTATATCCACAATATCTTTACGTGACGAGATATATCCGTAATGTCTTTACGTGGCACTACCTGTGGTGCCTGGTCAGGGATGACCAGCGCTGCTGTATGAGCCCTGGGGGACAGATGGAGTAACAGCCGGGATGAAACACTTCACACAGGTGAAGCAGTTCCCCAGGGGTTTGGTGTAAGAATCTTTGGGGAATGATGGTGGTGGTAATTTTGGTGCAGGAGGCTGGCAAAGATGGTGCAGTAAATCCTCTACTCCTGCTCTGTACCTTTGTGCTACAGAATCCCAAGCAGGTAGCTGCTAGCTCTGTCGAGCGATGGCCAGTTCATAGAGTTCAGTGGCCCTCGGTTTCCTGACTCAAACTTGCAGTGTTGTTGTCAGATTCGGGCCGGTCCCCTCTTGCAACCACATCCTCCAATAGAGACCAATATGGCGGTTGTGGATTCAGGGTCCCTCTGGCCAGGGTTCCATGCTACATAAGCCCAAATCACACGATTACATGCCAATGTCCAGGTCCATACCCTGCATTTGTTGTGTAACGATCTGTAGAATTTCATTGTTGTGTTCATGTGAAATCTTAATTAAAAACGTCATCACTTACACCTTATGTCTTTATTTTGCTTACATTTACATTTTTTGTTCCAAGGTTTTGTCTTTTCTAATTTGATTTAGTCAGGTTAAACTGAAACTGTGTACGGTAAGTGCTTTCTGATATCTCATTGACTTTCTTAGTATAATATTTAATTCATGAAGATAACAGCCACTAACTGCTACAATCTAGAAACTATTTTGTACCAAAAATTACTTTGAACATAAGTTTAGTACATTCCAAATGTATTCCTAAAGGAGGTGGCTACAGAAGTGGCTGCCACATCTGGGCCCGAGCATTGATGGGGGTAAAAAAGCATAAGCGGACATCAGTTTTATAAATGGCACTTACTATATGTTGGGTTGTATTACAGAATTTGCATTACGACCTGAGAGGTAGAAATGATGTTTCTGTTACAAGCTGCAGAATATAGAGATTTATTTAGTTTTTCTTTAACCTCTCTCAAGAAAGAGACAATCTTTCCCAACACTTCTTTACTATTTTCCTTGCTCTTATTCCAATCTACTTTCTAAATGATTGGGTCAATTCGTTCATCTTCACCAAAATAAAAATAAATGTTAGACGTCTTCAAACAATTACAATTTATTCCTTTTTACCAGAATTCTTTCATGAAATATTAAAGATGTTCAAGCTGCAGCAGTTCTGGAAACATATATAATCCGACAATGTATTTTCTCTTGCTTGCACTTTGTAAGTTTGTCCTGCCTGGGGAGTCTATTACTTATCTGTCAGATACTACAGATATTAAATGCACCTTGTAAACTATAAGTAATGGATTCATGGAGCAGATTCCCTGCAGAGGCTGTAGACATTAATATATGCTATAAAATTACTTGAATCGGAGATGGAAATAAATATTAAAGAAGTTTCTGGTTGAAGTGTGGACTGTGTCTAGTCATATTTAATAGGACAAAAGTGTATGCATTAGAGATGATCTCATTCCGCGATTGTCAAGGGTGTATAGCCATGTCCTTATATATCCGCTGTGTCTGCTGCATGAGTACTGCAACTGCAAGCACCTCAGTCATCCACATGACCAGATATATTTCCATGATATCTCATAGGTTATAGAAGTAAAAAAGATATATTTCAACACAATGCTAGGAGAAAGAAAGCCACTGACTTAAAACACAGCCAAGGGCACTAAACGCTTGATTTCTGATATTGTACCTGCATTTGTATGGACCCATGTTTGTGTTGCTGAACTGGGAGAACAAACAAGATGGCCTTTGTACTCTTTAGCCTGAAATGAAATGAAATGCCGCCATGCAGTGCCTTCTACCTCTTCTTATGCCTAAGGATCTATCACACAAGAGAACTAAACAATTTGTCCTTGCATCTCTAGGGGAAAAACTAGTCGTGTGATCTACCGAAAATCCCTCTATCTCTTTGTGCACTGGAATAACCACGTTGATGATAGTAATGTTGCTTAAATCTTACATTGCTCTTGGGGCTGTGCATGAAGCAGAACATGAAAAATACACTGCAATGATTTCCAGCTACTTATAAGCTTACCATTAAACCCAATTAATAAAACATCGAAACATTCCTTGGAACACCCATTTTTTCTAACCTGCTCATGCACACAGCACTAGACATGTTCCTGCTGTCCATACGTAATGTGATTATTCCTGGAGACATCAAATAGAATTAATAATCAGCCAGCTTATAATGGAGTATCTCAAGCCATGGTGTCCCTCATCATGCATGAAAAATGTAAATTTTTCACTTCAAGATTCAGAAATAAACTAGTATAGTCGTTCCGGTAATGGAGCACTGAAGGCAATAAAAGCTGAAGGCTGTAGACTGATATTTAAAAAAATGGGTAATGGAAGTCATTTAAGAATAGAGCATACATGCATACATAGTTTGATTATACAGTAGAGAAATCCATTAATATGAATGTATGAAGGGCGGTATCATTTACTGTTGCTTTCTGTAACCTTCGGCGCTGCCACAGGCCATGAAGACTGGTTTTAAATGTCATTAAAAAAGGTTACATGTAACAATTTAGCTGTATATTGCAAAACATATTACAAGACATGGTGCGGAAGCAGTGACGAATCAAGGAAGAAAGTATACAAAGCAATATGGATTACGAATTCACAATGCGATGAAATGCTCGAGTTGTTGTCAATGTCACATTTATCTTTCAAGCTCGGAGCTCATGTCCTCTGAGATGTTTGTTTTATCTGTTATGTTAGCTCATTTAAATAAATTAACATGTTTTGATACAAACTAAATACGGAGTTATAATAGTAGTTGCTATGATTATGGCATTACTGAAAAATGTCACGGCTGATGTTTTGGCATTTTTGTTTTTGCTCTTCACAGCTAGTAAATTACAGGTGCAGCTTTTAAACCACAAGTAAATGATTGCAGCTATCTTCTTAATTTGTATCTATGGCATTTGATGGTCTTTGTCTAGCCAGCCGTATAATGTTACTAATACTGTTCAATGTGCATTTCCTGTGTTGTGATTTTTACATATGTCATTGTCATAACGATTTGTAATGCTAGGAAAAAGTGGTGATTTCCTCTCTAGTTGGTGGGGTTTTTATCTTGCATTAGATCTGCGACATGGCACTGGGAGAATTGGTCCTGAAACTGTGCTAGCTTGGGGCCATTGTCATTAAGTCATCTCTTATGGCCATTTTACACGTCCCGATATCGGCGTCCAACGCCGATAAAAAGTCACGTGGTTCGTGTGTTGGCCCCGATATCGTTCGTGCGTTGTGTGGTGTAAATGTCCAATTCGATGCAAAACGATGCCAAAACGATATCGGGGAAGAATGAGCAGGCTCTCCAACTGCCCATATTGGATAGACGATCTGGCCGGATCGTGCTGTGTGACAGCCCAACAACGATTTGGAGTACAACTTCCCCTATTCTCTTCCATGTTAAATGGTCGTTCCTGGGTCGCCCGTACAAGGGGGCATATACATCGCAGTTGCGTTGCCTGCCGATATCGCTCTGTGTAACATCTCCTATGCGCTCTTGGATTTCTGCCCAAAAAATGCACGCTCCCGCGCCGTTGTATCCAACATCGTAATGATGTTGGGACGTGTAAAGTGGCCATTAGAGATGGTCCTATTGTGACATGATGCAATAGACAGCTAGTTCAGTGCCATTGCACTGAGCATTAAAGTGGTGCCTTTTAGTCATGACTCCATTACAAAAGATAGCTTATCTCAGGAAATAAATCACTGTGCCATGGATACCAGTAAGTTGCTGCAAATCTGACTACAGAGATGGTAAACAAACTCTATTGAGGCCTGTGAAAAGCAGGTAAAGAGCTTATAAGTAGGGATGGGCGAATCTACTCGCTAGGACTCATTACTGGGCGAGTAGTAAGGGACTCGCAGGACTCGGTACTCTGCGAGTTTCCCAGCGTTTACTCGCAGAGTCCAATGCAAATCAATGGCAAACGCTGACAAAACTAGGATTGCCATTGTCTTGCATTAGACTCGGCTACTGTGCCAGTGATAGCAGGGAAACTCGCAAAGTAACTGCTGTTACTTTGGGAGCCGAGTCCAGCTGTCTTCTCTGTGCAGGCTGCCGCAGCTCCAGGGTCCTAGAGCCCGCCTGCTCACAGAGATGATGTAGCAGTGCTGAGATTTTCTCAGTCTGCTCATTCCCTGTGCATAGACATCTATATCTATGCACAGGGGATGTAGCAGAGAGGACATCGCGTTTTGGACTGCGTCGGACAGAAGAGGATTTTTTTAATTAAAGATAGAGTCCCTAATGGCTTTTTTTTTATTTCAAATAAAAAATTTTCTCTGTGTTGTGTTTTTTTAACCCTTTATTGAGATTCTTAGTGGCTGGGTCAAACGTGGCCTGACATTAAGAATCTCGGGTTAATACCAGCTTGTATAACAAAGCTGGTATTAACCCCTTTATTACCCAGCGTGCCACCGCCACCAGGGCCGCTGGAAGAGCGGGGTTCAGCGCCAGTGGATGGCGCTTCAATGAACGCGCCATCTTCTGGGGCGGCTGCGGGCTGCAATTTGCAGCGGGGGGTGCCCAGAAAGCCTGGGCATCCCTGCGCTGCGGATTCCAGCCCCCAGCTGCTTAGCTGTACCTGGCTAGACATAGAAATTGCGCGGAGCCCCACGCATTTTTTTTTTATTATTTCATGAAATTCATGAAATAATTTAAAAAAGGGCTCCCCTATATTCTTGTGTCCGGCCAGGTACAAATAGGCACCTGGGGGTTGGGGGCAGCCCGTCGCTGCCTGCTGGATCCGACTGGTTCCAGAAATACGGTGAAGCCCACGTGAAATTTTTTTCTGACAAATCCATAAAACAATGTAAATAAAAGGGACTACATCTTTATTAACCCCTGGACCATGGCGAGGGGTTAATAAAGATGCAGTCCCTTTTTTAGGATTGTTTTATTAATTTTTCAGAAAAAAAATTACATGGGCTTCGCCGTATTTCTGGAACCAGCCGGATCCAGAAGGCAGCGACGGGCTGCCCCCAACCCCCAGGTGCCTTTTTGTACCTGGCCGGACACAAGAATATAGGGGAGCCCTTTTTTTTTTAGAATTTCATGAATTTCATGAAATAATTAAAAAAAAATGCGTGGGCTCCGCGCAATTTCTATGTCTAGCCAGGTACAGCTAAGCAGCTGGGGGCTGGAATCCGCAGCGCAGGGATGCCCAAGCTTTCTGGGCACCCCCGCTGCAAATTGCAGCCCGCAGCCGCCCCAGAAGATGGCGCGTTCATTGAAGCGCCATCCTCTGGCGCTGAACCCCGCTCTTCCAGCGGTCCTGGTGGCGGTGGCACGCTGGGTAATAAAGAGGTTAAGGCCAGCTTTGTATTATCAGCTGGCCCTAAGCCCGAAATTTATGGCGGTCACGCCAATATTAGACATGACTGCCATGAATTTCTATTAAATTGTTTTAAAAAAAACACAACACAGAGAAAAATTTTTATTAGAAATGAAAAAAAAAGCCATTAGGGACTCCATCTTTAATTAAAAAAATTCTCTTCCGTCCGACGCAGTCCAAAACGCGATGTCCTCTCTGCTCATCCCTGTGCATAGATATACAGTCATGGCCAAAAGTATTGACACCCCTGCAATTCTGTCAGATAAAACTCAGTTTCTTCCTGAAAATGATTGCAATCACAAATTCTTTGGTATAATTATCTTCATTTAATTTGTCTTCAATGAAAAAAACACAAAAATATTTGTCCTAAAGCCAAACTGGATATAATTCCACACCAAACATAAAAAAGGGGGTGGACAAAAATATTGGCACCCTTAGAAAAATCATGTGATGCTTCTCTAATTTGTGTAATTAACAGCACCTGTAACTTACCTGTGGCACCTAACAGGTGTTGGCAATAACTAAATCACACTTGCAGCCAGTTGACATGGATTAAAGTTGACTCAACCTCTGTCCTGTGTCCTTGTGTGTACCACATTGAGCGTGGAGAAAAGAAAGAAGGCCAAAGACCTGTCTGAGGACTTGAGAAACCAAATTGTGAGGAAGCATGAGCAATCTCAAGGCTACAAGTCCATCTCCAAAGACCTGAATGTTCCTGTGTCTACCGTGCACAGTGTCATCAAGAAGTTTAAAGCCCATGGCACTGTGACTAACTTCTCTAGATGTGGATGGAAAAGAAAAATTGACAAGAGATTTCAACGCAAGATTGTGCGGATGGTGGATAAAGAACCTCGACTAACATCCAAACAAGTTCAAGCTGCCCTACAGTCCAAGAGTACAACAGTGTCAACCTGTACTATCTGTTGGTGTCTGAATGAAAAGGGACTGTATAGTAGGAGACCCAGGAAGACCTCACTTCTCACCCCGAAACATAAAAAAGCCCGGCTGGAGTATGCCAAAACCTACCTGAGAAAGCCTAAAACGTTTTGGAAGAATGTTCTCTCTTTTTGGGCAAAGGCATCAACATAGAGTTTACAGGAGAAAAAAAGAGGCATTCAAAGAAAAGAACACGGTCCCTACAGTCAATCAAGGCGGAGGTTCCCTGATGCTTTGGGGTTGCTTTGCTGCCTCTGGCACTGAACTGCTTGACCGTGTGCATGGCATTATGAAGTCTGAAGACTACCAACAAATTTTGCAGCATAATGTAAGGCCCAGTGTGAAAAAGCTGGGTCTCCCTCAGAGGTCATGGGTCTTCCAGCAGGACAATGACCTAAAACACACTTCAAAAAGCACTAGAAAATGGTTTGAGAGAAAGCACTGGAGACTTCTAAGGTGGCCAGCAAGGAGTCCAGTCCTGAATCCTATAGAACACCTGTGGAGAGATCTAAAAATGGCAGTTTGGAGAAGGCACCCTTCAAATATCAGGGACCTGGAGCAGTTTGCCAAAGAAGAATTGTCTAAAATTCCAGCAGAGCATTGTAAAAAACTCATTGATGGTTACCGGAAGCGGTTGATCGCAGTTATTTTGGCTAAAGGTTGTGCAACCAAGTATTAAGCTGAGGGTGCCAATACTTTTGTCCGGCCCATTTTTGGAGTTTTGTGTGAAATTATCAATGTTTTGCTTTTTGCTTCATTCTCTTTTGTGTTTTTTCATTAAAGACAAATTAAATGAAGATAATAATACCAAAGAATTTGTGATTGCAATCATTTTCAGGAAGAAACTGAGTATTATCTGACAGAATTGCAGAGGTGTCAATACTTTTGGCCAACACTGTAGATGTCTATGCACAGGGAATGAGCAGACTGAGAACAATCTCAGCTCTGCTACATCAGGCAGCAGGCGGGCTCTAGGATCCCGGAGCTGCGGCAGCCTGCACACAGAGCAGACAGGACTCTTATCTGTGCGAGTTTCCCAGCGATTACTTGCACAGTAAACGAGTCCAATGCAAATCAATGGCAAAACTAGGATTGCTTCAGGCTGAAGCTTGCGAGACACATCTGTGATTTGTAAATCACACACTACTCGCTATTACTTGCTTCCCCATTCATTAACATTGGACTCGCTACACTCGCAACGAGTAGCGAGTCCTGGGCTCGGACTCGCTAGAGTCAAGCGATTCCGAGTAATTTAGGATTCGCCCATCACTACTTATAAGAGTTAGGCCAGGGTCACATTTGGGATGTTGCATCAGTTTGAGGGATGCATTAAAGGATGCTTTTTTTTCCCTTGCCATTTCCATTACAAGTGGGTTCATTTTTAACACATGCGTTAACGCATGGTATGTAGTACCATAAGTTAACGCATGCGTTTCCCATACACTTCCATATTTAAAAAAACATGCGTTTTCAATGAGAGGCCCAAAAACGCTGCAGACCGCTTTTTTGGGTGCACTACCAAAAACGCATAGCGTCAAACGCATTGTACTTTTGCAATCCATTTTTTGCATTGGAGCCTATGGTGCGTTAACACATGCGTTTTTCAACATTTGCACATAAAAATAAAGCATGCATTTAGCAAATGCATGACACAAGTCTGACCCTAGCCTTAGAATTATTGATTGTAGGATCTCCCCATTTTCTGATTGAGAGTCTAAGGCTAGGGTCACACTTGCATGCATTTTTAGGTGCTTTTTGCAGCCTGCGTTTTTGGGCTGCGTTTTTGCTCTTAGGTCTGGACCAGCTTTAAAAAGCGCATGCAAAAACGCATGCGAAAATGCTTGGTACCATTTAGTGCCATGCAAAAACGCATGTGTTTCCCATAAGGCCCCATGTTAAAAAAACGCATGCGTTTTTGACTCAGCACCAAAAAATGCATCATGATGCATTTTTTGGTGCTGAGTCATAAACGCATCCAAAAAACCCATGGCACTTTAGACATGCATTTTTGGCATTGGGGCATGCGTTTTTTGCATGGGGGCCTATGGATGCGTTTTTCCATGCGTTTTTCACAAAAGACAAGTGTGAAAAATGCATGGAAAAAATGCAAGTGTGACCCTAGCCGTAGTGGGAGAACAAAATGGTTTGATATTTTAGGAGAATCCTACAGATACTATGCCCTAATAACTGTTCCTGAGAACCAGCATTTTGCTTCTTGAACACTCTAATGGCTCTAAAGGTGAAGATACAAACAAAGAGCTCATTGCTGTAGCACTATCCAACTAAACATTATTATAGTATAATCGTTACTCGCCGAATAGTAACGATATTCGGCTACTCGCTACTCCCCGAGTCTCTTGTGATCACTCGGGAGTGGTGAGTAGTCCTTTTACGTTCACAGTGTATCTATGTATACACTGCGAAAGTACACTAAAAGTGAAGAAAAGTTGGTAAAAAATAAAAAAAAAATCATACTCACCTTCCGACGCCTGCACTGGGACCCGAAAACCTCACCTCCGATGTGCCGCAAGGACCTGCCAGTCTGATAGCCAATTAGATGGCTGGGAGCGATCTGGCCAATCAGATGGCCGGACGTCACAAACCATGTGATCGCTATCAGCCATCTGATTGGCCAGATTGCCAGGACTTGAACGGGCATCAATGACCTGCCAATGTGGCCAATCAGGTCGCTGGTAGCGATCACGTGGTTTGTGACGTCTGGCCATCTGATTGGCCAGATCACTCCCAGCCATCTTGCCACACATCAGAGGTGTGGTTTTCGGGTCCTGGTGCAGGCGTTGGAAGGTGAGTATGATGTTTTTTTTTTTTTTTACAACTTTTCTTTACTTTTAGTGTACTTTTGCAGTGTATATATAGATACACTGCAAAAGAACTCGCATTTCAACCGGACTCTCTATACTAGCCACGAGTACCGAGCACAGCTTAGGGACCTGAAGTGGCTACTAAGCATAACACGATGTTGCCCAGGCACCTCCCTAGGAAAGTGAGGGCCTTAAGTATGCACCTGCCTCCTAGCAATTGGCTGTGAGGTAATTTTAGAAAATGATCTACTGGCCCTTTAAATCTTTTGACTGCAGTGTTGCACATGACATATGTTCATTCTCTCTGCAACCAGGAAGTGAGGAGGTGGGGGAGAGATGCCGGGGCGGAGACGCAGCAGCAACTGGGGGGGAAATTGTGGGAGCACAAACCTGGTACGACAGCGGGACATGCAGAAATAATGCAAAAAATAAGAGGGTGGGGACAAGAGGCGCAATAGTGCCCTATCACTAGTGACACTAGAAAGAGTGATGCTGAGGAGCCACTCACCTGATTCAGTTGTGGGCCCCACAACTGGTTTGAAGGCGTTTTGAGAAGAATCTCTCAGCTGCTGCAGGACCTCCACCAACTACTGACCAGTAGTGAAATTCAAGGAGATGATGGGAGTACAGGTGTGACATGGTCCGCGCTGCTCCAATGTAAAAACTCATCAAAAGAGTCACAAAGTCATCAGTAGGTTTTATCTTTTTAATCCTCCTTCCTCCTACGCGTTTCGGCGCCCCACCTGGCACCTTCCTCAGGGATATCCCTGAGGAAGGTGCCAGGTGGATGCAGAGATAATGTCACTTTGCTGTGCCGATCACATGACCGAGAACCAGAAAGTGGAGGAGCGCACTGGCACGGAGGGAGACACTGGGAGGACAGCGCTAGAGAAGGTAAGTAAAGTCTTTTTTATTTTACTATGGACAGCAGCATGGGCGGCCATAGCTTGCAATAGGGCACATGTCATGTGCCAGCAATAGGGGACGTGTGCCAGCAATAGGGGACGTGTGTGATCAATAGCGGATGTGTGCCAGCACTGGAGGACGTGTGCCAGCACAGGGGGATGTGTGCCATCAATAGGGGACATGTGCCGTCATTAGGGTACGTGTGCCATCAATGGGGCACGTGTGCCAGCACAAGGGGTCTATATCCAATATATGGGAGACATATCCAGATTAAGGGGGCTAATTCTAGGTTGGGGGGCTATATCCTAAGATGAGGACAATGTACCAGGATGAGGGGGCTATGAGGGACATATACAGTGCCTACAAGTAGTATTCAACTCCCTGCAGATTTAGGTGGTTTGATAAGATGCAAATAAGTTAGAGCCTTCAAACTGCAAACGAGAGTAGGATTTATTAACAGAAGCATAAATCTTACACACCAAAAAGTTATGTTGCTCAGTTGAATTTTAATAAATTTTAAACATAAAAGTGTGGGTCAATTATTATTCAACCCCTAGGTTTAATATTTTGTGGAATAACCCTTGTTTGCAATTACAGCTAATAATCGTCTTTTATAAGACCTGATCAGGCCGGCACAGGTCTCTGGAGTTATCTTGGCCCACTCCTCCATGCAGATCTTCTCCAAGTTATCTAGGTTCTTTGGGTGTCTCATGTGGACTTTAATCTTGAGCTCCTTCCACAAGTTTTCAATTGGGTTAAGGTCAGGAGACTGACTAGGCCACTCCATCACCTTGATTTTTTCCCTCTTGAACCAGGCCTTGGTTTTCTTGGCTGTGTGCTTTGGGTTGTTGTCTTGTTGGAAGATGAAATTACGACCCATCTTAAGATCCTTGATGGAGGAGCGGAGGTTCTTGGCCAAAATCTCCAGGTAGGCCGTGCTATCCATCTTCCCATGGATGCGGACCAGATGGCCAGGCCCCTTGGCTGAGAAACAGCCCCACAGCATGATGCTGCCACCACCATGCTTGACTGTAGGGATGGTATTCTTGGGGTCGTATGCAGTGCCATCCAGTCTCCAAACGTCACATGTGTGGTTGGCACCAAAGATCTCGATCTTGGTCTCATCAGACCATAGAACCTTGAACCAGTCTGTCTCAGAGTCCTCCAAGTGATCATGAGCAAACTGTAGACGAGCCTTGACATGACGCTTTGAAAGTAAAGGTACCTTACGGGCTCGTCTGGAACGGAGACCATTGCGGTGGAGTACGTTACTTATGGTATTGACTGAAACCAATGTCCCCAGTGCCATGAGATCTTCCCGGAGCTCCTTCCTTGTTGTCCTTGGGTTAGCCTTGACTCTTCGGACAAGCCTGGCCTCGGCACGGGAGGAAACTTTCAAAGGATGTCCAGGCCGTGGAAGGCTAACAGTAGTTCCATAAGCCTTCCACTTCCGGATGATGCTCCCAACAGTGGAGACAGGTAGGCCCAACTCCTTGGAAAGGGTTTTGTACCCCTTGCCAGCCTTGTGACCCTCCACGATCTTGTCTCTGATGGCCTTGGAATGCTCCTTTGTCTTTCCCATGTTGACCATGTATGAGTGCTGTTCACAAGTTTGGGGAGGGTCTTAAATAGAAAAGGCTGTCAAAAGAGATAATTAATCCACACATGTGAAGCTCATTGTTCTTTGTGCCTGAACTACTTCTTAATACTTTAGGGGGACCCAACAGAATGCTGCTGGTTTGAGGGGTTGAATAATAATTGACCCACACTTTTATGTTTAAAATTTATTAAAATTCAACTGAGCAACATAACTTTTTGGTTTGTAAGATTTATGCTTCTGTTAATAAATCCTACTCTCGTTTGCAGTTTGAAGGCTCTAACTTATTGGCATCTTATCAAACCACCTAAATCTGCAGGGGGTTGAATACTACTTGTAGGCACTGTACCTTATATGATTTATTAGATGGACCCCGGCATTATAAGACGGATCCCATTTAACACTAAACTTGGGGGTGTGTCTTATAATCAGGTGTGTCTTATAAAGCGAAAAATACAGTAAGTGACTCAGTACCAAGCCAAAGGCTTCTATATGGCATGCTTGTTGACATACCAGAGCATAGCCAATACTAATGTTCTTCATCATGCAAATTGCCTTCTTATGGCCCTCTCTTGTACATTGCTATATTAAGTCTCCCTCAGATGTACCTGGGTATTTTCAGTACCTCTATATGCTTACGATTTCATACAGAGCCATTGAGAAATGTTTTTGTGTAATTTCAAAGGAATCTTACTTAAAAACAATCCCGGCATAACAGCATTGCTTTCAATAGAGCAGTTTTAGTTTACTTCAAGCTTTCCTCATTATACTGGTACAAACAGTTTGAATGTAAATGGTTAACCTTAATCTTTAAATATCTTTTATAAAAATCCATTCTGTAACTCCTGGGAACAGTAAATAAAAATTACAGTGCGGCTTGATTCTCAGTTTATTACATACCGCTGGATCTGTCCTACAAGCTTATCTGAAGCAACATTCTTTTGTTTAAATTGCCTCTTACTCCCCTTTATTTTCACTGTGAAATCATCCAGCACATTCCAATTACATAGAGATATTGATTTAAAAACAATATTCACTGCCTTTAAAAGGCGCTCACTATTGGTATTCTCTTAAAAATTGCAATTCAGCTTGGCCCACTTAGTCATTTTATTCTATATTCATGCCTTGTCCTGCAAATTTTACAAAGCATTTAAAATACATCAAATTGTGCTTGGAATCATCTGTGCAACATGAAAATGTTTAGTAATCGCTAACCTAGCTAACCGCATGTATCAAGCCGAACATTAATTCAAGGCCTAGGCAATGAGAACATCTGTGGGTGTGATTGGATAGTAGAATTCCACATTGTGCTCAGAACGAGGAAACCTAAATGTGTCGTAAATCACGGTCATTAATCATGAAGGAAAAATTCTCTAAACATAGTATATAATCAAGGCTTTATTCAGCTGAAGAAAGATGCACCTGAAAAGCAGAATGAAGCTGCCAAAACAATGGCACCTTCCATAATAGAGCTATCCTCCTGGCACATTCTGCATTTGATGTGCAGTGATATGAAATGAAACTGTATGAAGTCGTTATAATTCCCACTTCTGATCCTTTGTGTGCACTGTAATTAATAGGTTAAACTGAAAAAACTTTTTGACATTTAAGCAAACTGAGACTTAAGAGGAAAATGTCTATGCCTTCAAAATTGCTACATTATTAACAACACCTTGTTTTGTATGCTTCTACTGATTGGGTAGAAAAAAAGAAAATTTAGGAACATTATTACTTTATTTATTCTCCACTTTTGACACTATTTTCAGGTTTGCATTGAATGAATGTACATAATAAGTTGAATACATTTTAAAATTCATGAAAATATTACCATGTACTGATTTTCATTCTATAGTAAGTTAAGAGCTGCATTCATAATTCTGCAGATTTTTATAAGCAAACGGTCAATTTACACTATACGGTGCACATTGCATTTGGATCAATGTTAAATTATGGGGCAGTTCCCTTCTGCAATTTCTTTCTCAGGCCAAATCGGGCTGAGGAAAACATCGTTATTATTATTTATTCTCATAGCACAAATTATTCCATGGCACTTTACATCTGAAAAGGAGTACATGCAGAAGAAACCGCTACAATATTCGTGATCAATACAAGGCATACACAGGTACAAGAGGAGAGGGCTCACAATGTGTCTCAGCTCACTCGCACCCATACAAGTCTATGGATGTTAGCGAAACATCAGACTGAATTCGAATGACAATCGAGTGCAGTCCAATATACGCTGAGACAAACAAGGGAGAAGATGGAGACATCAATTTCTCCTTCTCCTGTGATCCAATTCTCACATGCAAAAGAATTGGAGCACAGTAGAATGACACTCTGCTCACGCTCGCAGCAAAATTTGAGCCAAATGTCGTTAACATATCCCTTCCGATGTGCTTGCATTGGATGCTATTGGCCAGGGTGGCACTGGCCTAAGTTGAATAGATCTCCCACTAATTGGGCATAGATACATGCAGAGATCACAGACAGGGAGAGAATAAGAAGCTGTGCAGCAGAAAAAAACAACTGCACATTAGTTAGCTAACCAGCAAAGATGAACAATAGTCATGTTTAAAGTGAACCACGCTGCAGTTTAGTATGACCAAATCACATGTTTAAAGCAGAGAAACGCAAGGTGCAAATGGGTCTTACGTTTGGATAAGATTGTTACACTGTGAGTATATGTGCTCACCTGGTCCGGTTATAATAACCCGCAACCAGTATGCTTGCCTGGACAACTGCTGCTGGATCCGCACTACCTCATGCACAGTGGTGGTGTTCCCAGAAATCCAAAGGGCGTAGTGCTCATATGATCCACGCTGCCATCAGGATGAAAGACAAGGAAGACAAGGCTATCCCTGAAGAAGGTGCAGGGATGGCACCGAAATACGTAGGGAATAAAGGAGCAACAATGAAGTAGCTTTGTCTATCCTTGTCTTTCATCCTGACGACAGCGCGGATGATATGAGCACTACTCCCTTTGGATTTCCAAATCACATGTTGACTAGTAGAACCAGTTCAGACAATTGCTCCACATAGTATGAGGACCATTTGTCTGAAATGCCTTTGGTGCTTTTTAGACCAAGGGGAGAAGACCAGATCATCTTCGTAATAGAGTGCTATCATTAAACACATGAATAATTCCTCAGATGAGGGTGAGTATAAAGGTTTAACCCTGCATTTGAAGAGTGCATCCACGTGTAAGGCTCAAGGAATTAAGGCCCCTTACACATCAGTATTTTGCTGAATTGCGACAGATCAGTCAGATTTATTACATCTGCAGCATAATGGTCGCACTTGCGGCGGGTCAAAAAAATGCAGCTATCACCTTTTTTTTTACCCGCGCAAACTGCACTTGCTGCACCTGGTGGCAAGCCCCATACAAAATGAATGGGGTTTGCCGCAAGTGGTCCGCAAATGTGACCATTATGCGGCAGATGGGGTAAATGTACCGGATCTGCTGCAATTCATCAAAAACACTGATGTGAAAGGGGCCTAAGGGGTCTAAGAAGTGGGAAAAGTAGTAATAGTAGAAGAATAAAATGAGTGCTAAGACAGGGAGGTCTTGGTACTGGAAATGGTCAGTTGTAAGTGTGTACAAAATGTCCAGACCAGCTACTGTAGTAAACTGCTGCCAAAGTTAGGTGATCATAAGAGGGACTAAGACTGGACTGTGAGTAGAGCTGCATTGCTGAAATAATGACAGAAAAAGTGATAGTAAGATTGCTAAAGAGTTAAGAAAGTGTTGCTTTAAGAAGTGCAAGCAGACCATTAGCAAATTTGTAAAATATCAGCAAGTTGTCACCACTTGTGTAACTCTCAGCTATAAGAGCTGATTGTCTTCCTCTGTTTAAGTCAAACTGTTACCTTTTGTGAGAGTCATCAAACTGGTTGCATTATGTAAGACTGTGCAGCCATCAAGATTGTTGCCTATTCATTAGAAAAGTTCTTCAATTTTTTCCTGTTTATATCTTCATCCTTGCATTAGCCCTAAGTGGGATACCACACTATCACTAAGGGCAAGTAAGTGACATATCATTCTGCGACGCCCAACAAGGACGTGTGGCAGTGGCCTGGCTCCATAGCCTTGGGCATGCAGTTCAAGGGGATATTTATAGGGAATAGTTCATTACACCATCTGTGGTACTCAGGCAGGGGTAGCTGACGCTGCAGGATATGACCGCTGGGGCAGATGGTAGTGCAGCCGAGATGGTAAAGCTCCACAGAGGTGGAACTGGGCCCAAGGAATGGTGTTGACAATCTACCTAAACTCTTCTCCGGACCAGAATTTATAGGGGAGCTCCCCTGAAACTGGGTTCTAGAGCTCTCCATATAGGCCTGCAGTCAGGAATGGTGTTGCATGCTAGTGTTACCTAGTGTGGGCACCTCCTCCCACTTCATGGCATGACATCACCCTCTGTGAGGGAAGCAATGCCACTGGGGCAACCAGACCACTGGGGTGCCACAATTCTTTAACTCTTTTCATTAGCCCTATATTCAAAATCTAAAAAAAGTAAGTGTTGTTTATGGGTAATTTTAAAATGATTTATGGTGTTTTTAGGGAAAGTAGTGTCTGTATAGGAATCTAGAATCAATCCATTATGCTGAGCTGTTGGAATAAGAGTATGTAGGGGTTAAATTGACCATATGTGTTTGTGCTTTGTAATTGGATGTTACTCCTTTAAATAGGCCATTCCTCACAATACCTGTAAACCCCCACCTGAGGAAGACAGCAGGCCGCTCTTGAAACGCGTAATGGACAAGCCAGAATAAACAGGTCTACTTTAATTTAATTATTGGTATCTGCTTCTCTTTACTGAGCGCTCCTAAATAATACCAGAATTACTGCCTTTCATTACCATTATCCTTTATGGGATCTGGCTGGACCTGCACAGTAGTGAGGAAGCTTAGTTAGAGAACTAAAGGACCTGCCCTGATGTCAGAAAAATCTCTGGTCAGATAACCTAGGCGGAACACATGACCGGAGGAGGCGGCTGGGAGCGGCGATGGTTGGAGCGGTACATAGGAATCAGCAGCTACATGCTGACACCGTGGTTGGGCACTGACAGCACAACCAGTCCAGGTGAGTGGTGATTACCGCCACTAACAATATATCCCCACTAGACCACCGGGTATTATTCAAGATTGCGCCTCTCATTTTTGTAATTTCATGTATATGAGAAAGGGTTACATACAAACAAGTTAAAAATACAATGAACAAACTAACAGTGACAGACCGATACATAGGGGAGAGAGAGGACCCTGCCCTTGCGGGCTTACATTCTACAGAGCAGTGGGAAGGGAGACAGTAGGTTGAGTCTGTTCTGGTGGTGGTGGAGCGCTGGGTCCAATGGTGGTGGAGTGCCAGGTCCAATGTTGGTGGAGAGCCAGGTCCAATGGTGGTGGAGCGCCAGGTCCAGTGGTGGTGAGATGGCACTTTGGTCATTGCAGGTTGCAGGCTGTTCTGAAGAGATGGGTTTTTAGGTTACCTTTAATGTTCCGAGTGTAGGGGACAGTCGAACGTGTTGGGGTGCAGAGTTCCAGAGAATGGGGGATGCTCGGGCGAAGTCTTGCAGGCAGTTAGATGAGGAACGTACAACTGTGGAGGAAAGAAGGAGGTCTTGGGAGGATCAAAGATTACAAGTTGGATGATATCGGGAGATTAGTTCAGAGATATATGTGGGACAGATTCTGGATGGCTTTGTAAGTCAATGTTAGAAGTTTGAATTGGATACGCTAGTGAAATGGGAGCCAGTGGAGGAATTTGCAGAGGAGAGAAGTGGAGGAATAGCGAAGAGACAGGTGGATTAGTCGGGCAGCAGAGTTAAGGACAGATTGGAGAGGTGCAAGAGTGTTAGCAGGGAGGCCACAGAAGAGGAGGTAGTCGAGATGGGAGATGATGACTAGTAGTTTAGCAGATTGAGGGTTGAGGAAGTGATGGATTCTGGAAATATTTTTGAGTTGGAGGCGGCAGGAGTTGACAAGGGCTTGGATATGCGGCTTGAAGTACAAGGCAGAGTCAAGGCTCACGCGGAAGCAGCGGACTTCAGGTACAGGGCAATATTTGATGTCATTTATTGTGATAGATAGTTCTGCTAAGGAAGGTGTGTGAGATAGAGGAAAGATGATGAGTTTGGATAAGGTTAGGATTGTGTTCCCAGCCATCGGATCTACTGTTTTGTTTCAACCTCTGGAATTTTTTTGAGATTTAAAATATTTTTTTTAAGTTTGCTGGAGTTTGCAGGTGTTTTGTCACCTGCAAGGTGTGAGTTTTGGAAACAGTGCCAGCCACAGCAGCTGTGAAGTCCAGGAACCTAACAATGTTCTTTAAACATTGGTTTGAAGAGAGCTTAATGTATTTTTTTATTTTTTTGGAATTTTTATTTTTGAATTATTGTTTTGTTTGTTGCAGAGGGTCAGCAGGATGCAAGACCTGCTCTTCTACACTTATGTAATAGCAATTCATATAAAAATACTATATGTCCATTATATGCTTCACATACATTGTGTTATAAGTCTGTTCACTGTCATGTAACACCATACTATGGATATAAGCTATTGAAAATGTGCAATCACTTTATTTTATTTAATTCCATACATTTAGAATGCAGATTTTTGGCATGTGCGTGAGTGTGTTATATCATTAATATTGGACTTGACAGTGCCCACTTGCCTTAATCAACATTCCTGATGAATTGGTGGAAAGCAGAATAAACTATTTTCTTTCACTTATTTCTGCTCCAAATATCTCAGGCTTAAATAAGCATTCCACCTAACCGCATGCCCAGGCATTGCCTGTGGCATGGGGAATGTGTTTTGTAAGTCAGATGCCTTTTTGCAGCACACCCCATGGTTAATGAGGAGCTAGGCAACAAGATTGTGCAAACAATAGCATCCTGTAATTGATTGTGTCTTGGCACTGGAAAAGGCTTTGCCGTAGGCAAAGCAAAGAAGCATCACCATGGAGCTCAGCGCCATCTTGGCGGTGCTGTACAATGCAGCTACGCTGTGCTATCATGTGCTTGCAGTATGCAGTATGTGATCCATTGCAAGACATGCTAACTCTGGAAAATGTCATCTTACTCCCCACTCCAGGGGCAGAGGGTGCTTCAGCACCAGAACCGGTGCAGCCCGCACAGGACACATATGTGACCTGAAGCTCCACTATATTATTTGCATTGTGCTTCATATGCAGCAAGCTCAGGATCCAGCACTAGTCTCACATGCTAGAGGAGTTCCTGAAGAGCTCACAGTCAGGAGGTGAGTCATTCCCCATGCCAGCCGGAAACAGTAGATGTCACATTCAGGAGGATGCCACAGCTGCTGTATTGGAAGATTCAGGAAAATGATGATGGGGATGAGGAGGATGAAGACAAGGAAGAGGAGGAAATAGTAGAGGCATCAAGTCCTGTTTCCCAGCCTTGTGTAGCACCCATGCCAGAGGCCTTTGACTGGGAGAATGCCATGTGGGGACCCCTTCCCTATCCAAGAAACTAAAAAATGAAAGATTACTTTATCTTGGCTTTTATCAAAATTGGGGGTGGGCACAACAATTTTTTCAATTTATTTTTTACGATAGTCTGACGTCAACCAATCACAGATGTCGGCAGAGAGGGTGTGTGGGGCTTAGATTGTCTTTAACCAATGAAGGGGAGGTGAAGAAGTGAATTTGTCTGAGGTTCATGATCGGGCCCGGAAGCTTGGTGACAGAGACACTGAAGCTTGCTAAGTAATAGTGTAGGAAGATAATGTCTGTACCAAAACATCAGGGCTCCAACATAACATGGTTTGAGTGGTGTTTGGTAACTTTTGGGCCCCTTTGAAGGTGTTTTCTTGGCCCTTGATTATGAATTTCATTGATTTCAATGTGGCTCGGAAGTTTGGCAAACTGTTTGCCGGTCTATGTGCCGCCCCAGAGTATATGAGGTACTTGGGTATCTGGACCCTTGCTGAGGTTGGGATGTCACTGGTGGCCTGCCCAGACCCGTGCCCTGGGGGCTATGCTTTAAAAAAAAAAAAAGGGTAGTATAAATGGGAATAAAGGTAGTATAAATAGGAATAAAGAATTTGAGATGCCACCTGTGGTTTCTGGTGATTGCACCAGCGCTGCTTTGGGCCTCCAGGGATGATGTACAGGCAGCTAGGTGTTGAAGCTCCCCACAGGTTGAGTTGGATCCCCGGGGCTGTGGTGTGATGGGGAGGAGAAGCAGGGATAATCTCTACGAAGGACAGGGTCAGGGGTTGAAGAACCGACACACACACTGTAGATTGTCTACTTACCTTTCACTGATGGTAAGGCAGGTAAAAGTCTGGTACACTGTCAGGTGACCAGGAAACACTTTTGGATCTCCACAGCGAGTGGGTGTAAGGCCTCCTTGTCTCTTTTCCCTTGTGTGAAGCTCCTGCCCTGTGTGAAACTTGGCTGGCTTTCTCTGCTCTCCTATCACCTGTGCTGAATTGGGATAACCCGCGTTGGCCTGCCGCTATCTCTCTTCTGGCGGAGCCTGGCTCCCTTGTTGGTGACTGCACAGATGCCCGGGAGACTGAAGTCTCCACGGTAAATTGGTATTCTCTGCTGGGCTAGGTGCTCTCCTGCAGATGCAGACTCCGGTGTCCGGGATGCTTTCTGGGGTAAACCAAAATGGCTCCTCGGTCCCCAAACTGCTCTTTCTCTGAGACTCCTTCTCCTTGCCTTCGACCCCACTCTTGGGCCCTGCAAAGACTAGGTTGGAGGCTGTTCATTGTCACTGGCTCGGGCCTAGCACGGTTCCGACCACCAGGACGTCTTCACAGCTCTTCTAGCATCTGCACACTCTAACCAGCTCCACCCCCAGCACCAGTATTTATAGGAGATCTTGCCTAAGGGCAGCATGTTGAGCTCCCCCTACTGTGCTGGGGTGGAAGGGGTTGTTTGCATCTTGAACCCGCTGTGGAAATCCATCCATGCTCTAGGTGAGTCTGTGGTTACCTGTGTGAGCAGAGCACCACATCTATTCGGTGAACATACGATCATTCAGCAAACCAAACTGAACAGATCCAGAACTTCAAAAGGTTTGATCATCTGTATTCAACTACCAGGGTGGACATTGTTTTCTGTATCACTTCTCCAGTGAAGTGGGAACCTCTGTTACTTTCTATGGTCTTGGCAACCCTGTGTCTGCAGACAACTTCTGAGATTAGTTTTTTCACTGAAGCTTTTGCTGTGGCTTTAGATACTGGGTACGGTTTTGGCAATCCTGAGACGAGGACAACAAAGACAACTACATACTCAAAGATTTGCTTCTTGGGAAGTTGAATGTAGTATATCTAAAGGTGCTGAAATGGGTATAGGGGCCTCGGAGTGTGTCCATCAGCATCTTGGTGGTGCATCCCACGTTCTTAAGCACAATTGCTTGAATGTATTAGGCTGCAGTGACACTGAATACAGGAGTTTACCAATGGTGGTGCACAAGGTCTGTCATGGCAATCTTAAATGGGTCAGTATTGCGGGGTGGTGGCTTGCGCTATTATGGGATACAGAAACCGTCGAAGACAAACTTTGTTCCCCATGCGTGGAGTAGGTCCCAGGTGTGTGGGTTGGGAGCCACATGTGCTACTACCTCCCCAGCAGGATTTTCTCTTGGTTAGTAAGCTGCACATTTTGCAGACTGGTCGGCTAAGTTGTTGCCTTTTGCTGCAGTTGTGTCATCCTTTGTATAGCTTTTGACTTTCACTATGGAAATTTTCTTGGGTAAAAGTAGGGCCTTAGGCTCAGGTGTTGATTCATAATTCTTGATAGGTTTGCCTGCCGCTGTGAGGAAAGATCGAGCTCTCCATATTGGTTTATATTCACTTGGGTTTCAGAAATTCTCATGACTAACTAAATAAATGTTGCAGTTTGGTCTTTAACATGTCTGCAGACTTCTTCTAGGGCACAGAGTTCATTTTCCTGGGCAGACGGGAACAGCAGTTTTGCTTTTATGGTTTCATGGAGAGAAACAACAGCATATCTGGTGTAAAACCAGCCATCAATGACAGCCCTCAATCCATCCACAAAGAGCTCATTTCAGGGTTATCTAGTGGGACATCAGTAACATGACTAAAACCCACAGTTTTCTGGGACATTAGTTGTACATCGTCATGTTCCTCTTGTGCTGAACTAGCAGGTCCCCCAGATTATCACTACCACACCAAGTATCCCACTCCAAAGGCAATGGTGGCTGGATTCAATGTAGTGCAACGTTAAATAGTGATATTATCCTGCATGAGGAGGGCACATTGAAGCCGAAGATGGCTATCAGTACTGAGATATTTTGGTTGTACTTGAGAAAGAATGCAGTAACATCATGGGGGGCAATATTTATGGTCGTACATGAGGGTAGTTCTGGATTGAGTTTTTGCACTTTTTCAGGGAGTTGTTTGCTTCCATAATCTTGGCTACTTGGAGATTCACAGCCAGGGGACATGGTCCGAAACTCTAGGTGGGAAACTATTAGGGGCGCTTTAATTAAATATTTTAAGACTTCAAAAAAAGCATAGGACAATACGATAGTATGGACCTTGGACATACACTCCCTGACAGAAGTTATGTCGCTTATTCATGTTATGTGTTAAGTCCCCTGGAACTGCTCCCCAGCTCACCTCTCCTGGGCCTGCATCCACTGCTGCTTTACCGATTGGGCATCCGGCGTCCAAGCGTGCTGTGTCTCGGAGCCATCGCTGGGTCCCCTTCCTGTCTGCTGACCACTGGACTCACAAATCAGCAGTCATTAATCTAACCAGCGGTGCACTAGGCGCAGCCGCGCTCATCCCCTGTGAATCTAGGTGCCGGCACTGCTCAACCTGACACTCCCGTTGACCAATAGCTGTCCGTCCTCTGGTATATCAGGTCACTTCCACTGCTGGGAGGTGCCTGATTATTGTGTTAGTATGTTTCTGCTTCTCTGACTGGTAGTCAGGCCCACCTTGTGCTCTCCTCTGGTAGAACCCATTCCAGCTCTCCTGACACCGGGCTCTGGTGCCTCCTTCCCTGTTTTAGGCCTCAACGTAGTATAGGCTAACCCTACGAGCCACCCCGTCGTACTAGCAGCTGTGGTATTTAGACCCCCTGGGCATGCTCCTGACAATCCTTGTATAGGGGTTGGTAAAACTAGGACCAGCTCACCCAGGGAGTTCGGTACCACGGCCCAGTGGGTCCACTTTAGGACGCCTTCCCCTGGAAGCATGACATTATGTAAATAAAAGCTTATAACCTGACGTTAAATTCATCCATTAGTTATATAAATTACTCTTTTGAAAGCTGAAACCCTCCGAAATGTGATTTAGGTTAAGAAAAAAAATTGTCATCAATGCTGAAATATTGATCATTTAATAAACACAGAATGGTAAGATTTTGACAAGACAAAAGTTTTGTTGCCCACAGAAAGTAATGTGATTTTCAAACAAAAAATGTACTTAAAATACAAATATATGTTGCATAACATTGATGAAAGAAGTTGTAGTGCTATTATTAGGGTCATATTTAATATTTTGTGTGACTTCCATTAGCTTGAAGGACTACATCCATGTGGTTCAACAATGATTCATACAATTTATTAATGAAGTCATCAGGTATAGCAAAGAATGCAGTCTTTCATGCCTCCCAGAGTTCATCTAGATTCTTTGGTTTTGTCTTCCAAGCTTCGTCTTTCATCCTAACCCAAACATGCTCAATGATGTTCATGTCTGGTGACTGGGCTGGCCAGTCCTTGAGCACCTTGATCTTTTTTGTCTTGAGGAACTTTGTTGTAGAGATGGATGTATGATATGGAACACAATCCTGCTGCAGAATTTGACCCCTTTTATGATTTGTGGTATAAGAGGTAGTTAATATTTCTTGATATTTTAGGCTATTAATATTGCCTTCCACCTTGCATATGTTTGCACACCCCCATAATGAATGTAACCCCAGACCATGGTCTTTCCACTACTAAATGTAACTGTTTTCTGGGTGTATTTTGGATCAATACAGGCTCCAGTAGGTTTCCTGCAGTACTTGCGGCAACTATGGTTTAATTCTACTGAAGATTCATCAGAGAAATCCACCTTCTTCCACTTTTCCAGCGTCCATCTGTTTAGCAGGCTGTGGGACTTTGCAACTGCCACACGTTTTTTATTTGCCTTTTGTTTAGTGCTGGCTTCTGGGCACTGATTCGATCATGGAGGCCATTTCGAGGCAGAATCCTTTAATCTGTTCTAGTTGACACAGGGACTTAAGGTGACCAGGCCTGTTGGAGCTCTGCTGCAGTGGAAGAGTGGCTTGCTTTGGATTTTCTAACCAACAAACGCTCCTCCTGAGCAGTTTTCTCGCGGGTTCTGACAGACCTGGGCTTGTCAAACACATCTCCAGTCTCTTCAAATATTTTTTTAATTCTTTGTACTTGACGCTGAGACACATTAAAGGTGTCAGCCACCTCTGGAGTGGATTTGGTATTCAGCCTCTTGATAATCAAGGGTTTGGTCACAGGGTGGATATTTGGCATGTTGTCAGAGCTCAAGTTGCAGTTCAAGTGAAGGTCTGGGGTGCTGGGTTTCTTTTTATACACACCCACTAATTAACCGATCATTTAATGAGCACAGGTGAGGATGTAAACTAGGATTGGGTGCATTATGTGACCAGGCGACAAAACTTTTGTCTTGCTAAAATCTTTCCATTCTGTGTTCATTAAATGATCAATATTTCAGCATTGATGCAAATTTATTTTCTTAACCTAAACCAAATTTTGGGGGGGTTTCAGCTTTCAAAAGAGTAATTTATACAACCAATGGATGAATTTAACGTCAGGTTATAAGCTTTAATTTACATAACATGGTTAAGCGACATAACTTCTGTAAGGGAGTGTATTCTTATACCCGGTCTTAAAATCTTTGCAAAATTCAGGTATAGTACTTTTCTACTAAGTCTGTAGAACCCTCTACAGTGCCTCAGTGTTTAGCACTGCAGCATTGCAGCACTGAGGTTCAGAGGTTCTGGGTTCATTTCCCACCAAGATCAACAAGCAAGTACCGTATATACTCGTGTATAAGCCGACCCGTGTATAAGCCGACCCCCCTACTTTTGCCCCAAAACCTGGGAAAATTTATTGACTCGTGTATAAGCCGAGGGTGGACCCCAGCACAGGTATACAGCCCCCAGCAGTGTGGTATACAGCAGCCTCCCCAGTGGTATATACAGGCCCCAGCAGTGTTACAGCAGCAGCCCCAGTGGTATATACAGCAGCAGCCC
This sequence comes from Allobates femoralis, assembly GCA_033576535.1. NCBI lineage: Eukaryota > Metazoa > Chordata > Amphibia > Anura > Aromobatidae > Allobates > Allobates femoralis. Next base: position 389,572,681 of record JARQOC010000002.1, on the reverse strand, counting down.
CAGTGGTAGTATACAGCAGCCCCAGAGGTATATACAGCAGCCCCAGTGGTAGTATACAGCAGCAGCCCCAGTGGTAGTATACAGCAGCAGCCCCAGTGGTAGTATACAGCAGCAGCCCCAGTGGTAGTATACACGCAGCCCCAGTAGTATATACAGCCCCAGTGGTAGTATATAGCCCCAGTGGTAGTATATATACAGCCCCAGTGGTAGTATATAGCCCCAGTGGTAGTATATAGCCCCAGTAGTAGTATACAGCCCCAGTGGTAGTATATAGCCCCAGTGGTAGTATATATACAGCCCCAGTGGTAGTATATAGCCCCAGTGGTAGTATATAGCCCCAGTGGTAGTATATAGCCCCAGTGGTAGTATATAGCCCCAGTGGTAGTATATAGCCCCAGTAGTAGTATACAGCCCCAGTGGTAGTATATAGCCCCAGTGGTAGTATATATACAGCCCCAGTGGTAGTATATAGCCCCAGTGGTAGTATATAGCCCCAGTGGTAGTATATAGCCCCAGTGGTAGTATACAGGGCCCCAGCAGGGCCCCCCTCATAATTTGGCGCCCCCACCTCAGTTTCTGGGCCCCCCGCATGCAGCGCTGCACATATACATTACGTGTCTAGCAGCTGTTACCCTCCGGTGGCAGATCGCGCTCCCGGCTCCGGGCTCCATCTTCCTCGCTGTCTTCCTGCTTTGTGACCGGCGCGATGACGTCATCGCGCCGGTCACATGACAACCAGGAAGACAGAGAGGAAGATGGAGCCCGGAGCCGGGAGCCGCGATCTGCCACCGGAGGGTAACAGCTGCTAGACACGTAATGTATATGTGCAGCGCTGCATGCGGGGGGGCCCAGAAACTGAGGTGGGGGCGCCAAACTTTGAGGGGGGCCGTATGACTCGCGTATAAGCCGAGGGGGGACTTTTCAGCCCAATTTTTGGGCTGAAAAACTCGGCTTATACGCGAGTATATACGGTAGTTTGTATGTTTCCCCATGTGTTTGTGTGGGTTTCCTCTGGGCACACCAGTTTCTTCCCACATTGCAAAGACATACTGATAGGATGTTTAGATTGTTAGCCTCAATGGGGACAGCATTACTGATGTATATAGAGTGCTATGCAATTAATAGCACTATATAAATGAATAAATATTATTATATATCTTGAAGGCTGACTGAGAAGGGAACTTAATCTGCCCCCGCTGGATAAGTTTTATCAAATACCATTTTCCTGAATCTGGTAACATATCATCCTTGGCTGGGGCCCCTATTGCCACAGGGGTGTTGAAGATATCACCTTCCTTTGCTGATATCAGCTACTCCAAATCCCACCAACAGGAGAAGGCTTCTCTGAATTTCTCCACCTCACGAACAAATGGCATGGGAAACATTTCATGGTCTGACATTCTACTTATCCTGGCCAACATTTTATTAGGACTCCAGGGATGCAACACACTATCCAGGGTCCTGGGGCTCTTTAATATCAGATCCTCTAGACACACACCATCCAAGATCCTGGGGCTCTTTAATATCAGGTCCTCTAGACTGGTATGTGAGGTCTGGTGGTAACATTTAAGTGAGTGCTATGGGCGAGCAGATGGGGTTAAGGTGAGCTGCCCCACCTGACTGAGTAATTATCAGTGTTAATCATGGATGGAAACATAAGACTAAAGCATACCTGATGCATCCAATTGGGTTGTGTCAGGGTAGGAGCTGGAAGTTAAGGCATGCCCTGAAGGGTGTTGTTCCTATCCAGTGCAGGCATGATATTCATTAGGGCATGATAGAGACTGGTGGGGGCAAGGCACTTGGAGTATTGGCCAGTGGGGAAGCATTGGCGTTAATGGCCTATGGGTGCTTAAATTAAGCAAATGGGTTATGGGCGATAATGAAGTAAATAATCCTGGCTTAGATGTATCATTCTCTATAGGTCAATGGGGGGGAGTCACATACACATCAAGTCTCTGACCAACTGGGTTTCTGATTTCTGTATAAACAGCACATCCATCCTTAAGTAAAATTTAAGGGGGTGGAGTCAATTTTAGAGCAGCTGAAAGGTCCATCCCCTTTTTGTTGTTACATGCTTTGACATACAAGAACATATCACCATGTTTTTCTTCCTTTATCTTACCTCTGGTTACACATTTTAGAGATTTTCCACCATGCCTCACCACATCTCTCCTTGGTCTAACAAGGCAGCATTTGTCGAACAACCCTTATTTTGCTTAACTACACTGTTTCAAAATTCCTCTTTGTCTCTCACCTGCAAGGCAAGAAAAATCTATGCATGTTCTGGACATATCTTTTTCCTAGCTTTGTTTTCACAACAGCAGACAACAGCTCTACCATGGTCAGTCTACATTACCCATTCTCTACAGGCACAACTAGGTGAATTTGACCAACACTTATCTTTCACTATAGTCTGTTCCTCAGTGTATAAATGACCCATCTTTTGTCTATTTCAACAGGCACACATGACTAGAGAAGCATACTTGTGGGAATCTTACCTTTTGATTTGGGCTGCCATGTCTTTCCTTGCCTGACTATACTATGAGATGAAATACCAGCAAATCTCAAGTTTGGGAATCAGAACCATATGAGTCTGCTATGTGTAGTCATCAAAATTTAGCCATGTCAAACATCCAATGCACCTAGCAGGAGGCTGCCATCCCCACTGGGAGGCAACACAGGTGTCTGAATACCGTTGCTCAATCCCCTGCAACCTAAGCATGGGGGCGGTGTTGTGGCACCTATATCCAGCCATGCTGACAGGGAGGAGACTGGTGATTTTTATAGACACAAGGCTACCAAGGTCTATGTTAAAATAAAAGAAAGGGTAGGGGAACAAGAGGCGCAATAGTGCCCTATCACTCAGACACTTCAAATGTAGGTGGTATAAAGGGAACCACTCACCTATTTCAGTTGTGAGACCCACAACTGGTATACAGACGTTTAGTGTTATATCCTGATGGCTGCTGCAGGACTTCCACCGACCACTAGCACGTGGAATCACAGACGTTGTACGGGAAAAAAAGGTGTTCAACAGTCCGCGCTGCCAAGGTCCACTTATTCCAAGGAAACACACGGGTAGGTGAAGTGTATCCAAAAAATCCTTTATTGCAGCCTACGCGTTTCGGTGCCCTCCTGGCACCTTCCTCAGGGATCCCAAAAAATCCTTTATTGCATCCTACGCGTTTCGGTGCCCTCCTGGCACCTTCCACCTGAGGAAGGTGCCAGGAGGGCACCGAAACGCGTAGGGTGCAATAAAGGATTTTTTGGATATACTTCACCTACCCGTGTGTTTTCTTGGAATAAGTGGACCTTGGCAGTGCGGACTGTTGAACACCTTTTTTTCCCGTACAAGGTCTATGTTAGTCACACATGTCTATGGGGGCACAGTGTCAGAGCTCAGCCTATTGGTCATGCCCAGCTATTTAACAAGGTTGGCCACTCCGCACCAAATACATGCATCACAGACGCCACCCCAGAGGGCTCAGCCTCAACTGCAAAGAGATAAAAAGGTGCAACAAAGCACTATAGATGAAGATGTGAAGCGTTAGTAGATATTTTGGCCAAATTAACCCACTGTCAAGGGTCCCCACGCTTATGAGTCCTAATCATATGTCTCCTGACCATATGTTTGTTTAGTGGGTAAATCACCAAACATTTAGACAAATCACCGAATTAAGACATAAAACTTCAAATATACTCACCAAAATTTAGCCATGTCAAATATCCTTGCATCTAGGCAGCCAGCTCCACTTTAAGGCAACACAGGTGACTGAATACCGGTGCTTAACACACTGCAACCTAAGCATGGGGTCGGTTGTGGCACCTGCGACCAGCCATGCTGACAGGGAGAAAACTGGTGGTTACACAAGGTTACCAACAGGGCGTCAATCACAGAGGTCTATGTGAGGCACAGTGTCAGAGCTCAGCCTATTGGTCATGCACAGCTATTAAACAAGGCGGGCCGCTCCGCACCAAATCCATGCATCACAAGTGACAGACGCCCCCCAGAGGGCTTAGTCTCAGCTGCAAAAAGATAAAAAGGTGCAACAAAACACTATACAACACAATATAAACTTTGAGGCTGAGCCCTCTGGGGGCGTCTGTCACTTGTGATGCATGTATTTGATGTGGAGCGGCCCGCCTTATTTAATAGCTAGACATGACCAATAGGCTGAGCTCTTACACTGTGCCTCATATAGACCTGTGTGACTGACGCCCTGCTGGTAACCTTGTGTCTATAAATACCACCAGTCTCCTCCCGGTCAGCATGGCTGGTCGCAGGTGCCACAACCGCCCCCATGCTCAGGTTGCAGGAGATTGAGCATCGGTATTTAGACACCTGTGTTACCTGCCAGTGGAGCTGGCAGCCTCCTGCTAGGTGCAATGAATATTTGACATGGCTAAATTTTGGTGAGTTTTTTTGAAGTTTTATGTCCTACTTATGTGATTTTTATGTGTAATCATCAACATAATCCACAAATGTTGCAATCTTCACCATGGACCAATGACTAGTAAAATGCCAAATCCACACTTGCATACAACTTCAACACAGATGTTAAGCAAAGACATTTAACACAACACACAAAGTATTCAGCGTTCTTTATCTATCTATAATGGACCCATTCACTATGTTCAGATCAATTGATCTGGGGCTCACTTACTCACCACAGGCCAAATCCAAAACAAACATACAATCTTGAGTATATTATAAGAATAAGCTTCTTACCAAAGACACACAGACACAGGAATGTCTGGATCAGCGATAGCCTTTATTTTCCGACGCGTTTCGGAGCCTCCTCCCGAGCTCCTTCCTCAGGGAACATCCCTGAGGAAGGAGCTCGGGAGGAGGCTCCGAAACGCGTCGGAAAATAAAGGCTATCGCTGATCCAGACATTCCTGTGTCTGTGTGTCTTTGGTCTCGGAGCAGCAGCGCGGACACTGAGGCACTTTGTCCAGGATTATGTATCAGAAGAAGCTCTCTTTGTCTCAATATCCAGTGTTTATTGCATCATTGTCTCAAACATATATAGGCATTTCTTGGACATACACTGTATGGATGAGTTTATCTCTTTGCATTAACATATATACTTCCTAAAATTTGGGGACATGTCCTGATCTGACGAAACTAAACTTGAGCTGTTTGGCCTTAATGACCATAGTTACTTTTGTTGGGAAAGGTGAAAAGATTGAAAGCTTCAGAACACCATTCCAACTGTGAAATATGGGAGTGGCAGCATCATGTTGTGGGGTTATTTTGCTGCAGGAGGGAGTAATGGACTTCACAAAGTAGATGGCATCATGAGGAAAGAAGATTATGTGGCAATACTAAAGCATCATCTCAAGACATCAGCCAGGAAGTTAAAGCTTGGACAGAAATGGGTCTTCCAAATTGACAATGACCAGAAGCATACTGACAAACTGGTTACAAAGTGGCTTAAGGATAACAAAGTCTCAATCCTAATGAAAACATATGGGCAAAGCTAAAAAGGCAGGTGCAAGCAAAGCAGCCTAACATGTCAGGAAGAATGGGCCCATATTCCTACCAACTAGTGTGGAAGGATATCCAAAATGACCCAAGTCATACAGTTTAAGGGCAATGGTGCCAAATACTACTTAAATGTATGGAAACTTGTGACTTTGCAGAAAGTAAAGTAAAATGCCTTAAAACATTTTCTGTCTCATTATTCTGGCACTTGTCAAATATAAATAGTTATGGTAATCCTAATTGGCCTAAAACAGGAAAGGTTTATTCTGATTTCATATCTGATAGTGAGAAAAACATGCATATGTTTCCTTATAGTGTATATAAATTTCTGGTTTCACTCTATAAAGTGAGGCCAATAATTCCAGCAGACTTTACATGCAAATTTTAAGGATGGGACCTCTAGAAAATTTCCTTTGGTGGAAATTGAAAGCCAGTTCAGCTATGTCTTTCTGTCATTTACAGAATCTACAATATGGCTCGGCAAAGCTGTCAAACTCTCACTTGATTTTATTTCATGTAAAACTCTCTCCCTTAGAAATTGACTTATTTAATGACACAATTTATTTATTAAAATAACATCAATTGAGTATCTTAAAAATGAAGATCATATCTACAACCGAAAGCTTTATCTGATTGATTGAGAAATGGCAATGTGATCACATCTCTGCATCCACATCCTTTAATAAGTATTAGAGAAGAGTAATTTTGCATCTCTAAATTCCCTAGATAAGTCTCTCTGTCTTGTAGAGTGTAAGTTTCTATGGTCAGCAGAGTTCTCTTCCTTTTTCTCTCCTTTAGAGTGCAAGCTGCTATGATTACTGAGGTTAACCTGTATAGGAAACAAACAAGCGCAATAGGGACTTATCTTCAACAAAGAAGTGCTGGCTGGGGTGGACAATGCTCACCTGATAAGGTTATGGGTCCCACAACTGTTATACACGTATATTTAACTGCTGCTGGACAACACTTCCATGTGCACCATGGTAAATATTAATGTATGGCGTGTTTTGGTGAGCGCTGCTATACAGATCTAGCGTGGATATACCTATACAGCAGAGCGGACCGAAACACTCCATCCATTACAGACAATGATTACTGAGGTGTCCTATATCTCTCTCTGTAAAGTATAATATTTTATGGTTACCAGGATTCACTTACTCTTCTCACCCATAGGTTGTAAGCTTTCATGGTTTGCAAGGACCTCTCTCTCTTGTAAAGTGCAATCTCTTATGGTTTGCAGAGTCCTCTCTCCTTCTGTTTCTTGTAAAGTGGAAATTCTAAATTCTTATTATCACAAAGGTTTCATCTGTCTCCCATAGACTGTAAGCTCTTAAGGTATACGCCGCCATTGTGCCTAGCAACTGGTATCAACCGTACGTGCACGCGCACCTTTTTGACGGTTGATACCGATCGCCAATGCCGCATGTACACGCCGCCATTGCGTTGTCAACTGAAGATATTGTGGTTCCTCGGAAGTTCCCACAGATCCTGCGGATAACTGCCTGTTGAATCCCGTCGCTCCTTCACAGGCCGCAATCAGTAGGGGAATGTGGGCGTACATGTTTTGCGGCGCCAAAACATAGGTGCGACAGAGTTGTGTATTCCGTGACGCTAACATGGTGATTGGACAACGCAATAGCGTCATGATTGGACAGCCTGCCGAGGAAGGCTGGCTAATACATGACGCCATTGCATTTGTGTAGTGTGAATGGTCAGCTCTTTAAATATGGCGCCCTGTGAAGGGACAGCCAATTGTACAGTAGCCCCCACCAATGATCGCTGATGGGGCGCGGCTGGCGGGAAATCACTAGGCGACGGTGATTTCATCCCTGTGCCCCATTTAGATGCCACTACCATGGCAATTGTGCCTTTGTGTTGCCTTGGATTTTTGAACACGGTATCCGATTCAACTGCGGGAAACCCGATCACTTTCCCAATTTACACGCCGCCATTTTGTAGCAATTTCAAGGAAACAGGCACAAAAATCCCCATTGCCAGGTAGTTGCTACCACGCAGTGGCGGCGTGTAAAGGTACCTTTATGGTCATAGGATTCCTTTTCTCTCCCTCTCCCTGTAGAGTGTAAGCTGTTATGGTGAGCGGGATTCTTCATTTCTCCTATAGAGTGTAAGCTCTTATTGTCAGGAGGGTCCTCTTGCCTTTTTTCTCATGCAGAGCAAAGGTTGTTCTGGTCAGAAGAGTTCTCTCTTTGTCTCTCAACTGTAGAGTGTAAGCTCAGTGGGGTTCTCTCTCCTTTCTTCTGCAGAGCATAAGTTATTGTGATCAAGCAGGGTTCTCTCTCTATCTCTCTCCTAAAGAGTGTAAACTCTTATGGTCAGCGGGGTTTTCTCTCTTCTCCCCTATGTGTATTTCCCAAGCAGTTACAAATTTTAAAGTTTTGAGATTTGCGCTAATTTGTTTGCTGCAATTAGGGAAAATTGGTCGAAACCTTTGAATACAAATTTTAAATGACCTACTCATCTCTACTAGGTAGACTTTTCTGTTAACATTACTAAATATATCTACTGAAATACTGTATGCAGAAAATCCCCTGGTTAACGGAGGACAAATAAACAAGCTTATTTTCAGTGCAGACGTACTGTTTTTGCAACATTGAAAGGGACGCTTTGCTGAACTTACTTTGGAAGCACTTACGTCTCTTCCTGATGAAATATGGTGAGAGAGGCTGTGTAATTAGCAATAATTATCTCTCTGTAACGGAGATTTAATAGTTTCTTGAGCTGACACATCAACAATGTTTTGTCAACTCAGGTTGCTACTGGTGAAATTATTATTGCACTGGTATTTAAGGGATTTTAAGAAGAGAGATCAAACCAGGAAAGTTTCTTAAAAAAAAAGAACCACATACACAAGAACAAGATAAGTGTTTTTGTTCTTAAATAGAACACAACACCTGAGTAGAATTTCAATGAATATCAGATAAAGCTTGGGTGCAGACTGCTAAAAACAAGCTATTTAATCTGTAATCAGTGTTAATATTCTCCAAAAAGAGAGAAATGCCTGGAATTCTAGCCAGGATAACTCACAGCTGTAGTGTAGCGATAGAAGACAAGATGTGTGTGGGAGACTTACTTGGATGTAGGCCTAGGCATTTTTTCCTGCTTCTATTATAATAACTGTAAAATAACAGGAGTCCTAATGAGGGTGATTTGGGGTGTTCAGAGAGATTTTAATGAAAACTGATTTGTAAAAAAAGACAGATTTATAAAATGTGACAACAGATAAGACCCGCATTTCTCATCCAGATTGCCCTTTCGCAAGCAGCTGTATATTCAGCTTGTTTCATCTCTCATCTCTTGCTTTCTTGTACAGTTTGTTGTCTGTTATTTTGAATTGCACTACCATGTTACCATATTTTTCGGACTATAACAAGCACCGAACCATAAGAAGCACACAGATTTTAGAGGATGAAAATAGGGGGAAAAAAATTAAGCAAAAAATATGGTTATGATGCACTGTTATGGGGGAGATCTGCTGCTGACACTTATGGGGGTAATATCCCCATCCCTGGCCCATTCCAGGTAAAATATGTCCCCATCCTTGATATAGCCCCCCATCTTGGAATATGCCTCCCATCCTGGGATATGGCTCCCATCCTGCAATATGGCTCCCCATCCAGAGATATGGTTCCCCATCCTGTGATATGGCCAACCATCCTGGAATATGCCCCTCCCATCCTGAAATATGGCCCCTCCAACCTGGAATATGGCCCCCTATCCTGGGATATGGCCCTCCATTCTGTGATATGGATCACCCATCTTGTGTTATGGCCCCCATCCTGGGATATATCAAGTATAAAGATTGTGTCTGCTCACCTGTCTTTTTTCTCCTGTGTTCCTCCCTCTCAGCACGGATCCTAGCGGGCTTCAGGCTGGCTCTAAACACATCAAATGATTGTCCAGTGAGTTCAGGAACTTGGCACTCTGAGTTCTTCATAAAATCTCCATTTACTAGAAATTCGTTAAGAACAATTTTTTGCACATAAAATTTCAAAAGGTCAGTATATCATGATCTTTCAGCAATGCGTTTCGGCTACTGAGTAGCCTTACTCATGATCATTATTAATTATTAATGATCATTAGTAAGGCTACTCAATAGCCGCAACGTGTCGCCTAAAGACCATGATATACTGACCTTTTGGAAGTATATGTGTAAAAAAATTGTTCTTAACAAATATCTAATAAATGGAGTTTTTATGAAGAACTCGAAGTGCCAAGTTCCTACACTCACTGGATAATCATTTGATATATCCTGGGATATAGCTCCTCTTCCTGGGATATGGCCCCCCATCCTGGAATATGGCTCCCATCATATGATATTACCTCCCCATGCTAGAATATGGCTCCCCATCCTGTAATATGGCTCCCAATCCTGTGATATGGATCCCCATCTTGTGATATGGCTCCCCATCTTGTGATATGGCCACCCATCCTTGGGTATGGCATAACTATCCTAGAATATGGCTCCCCATTCTATGATAGGGTTTCCTCATCATGGGATATGGCCCCACATCCTGTGATATGGCTCCCCATCCTGGGATATGGCTCCCCATCCTGGAATTTTGCTCCCCATCCTGGAACATGCCCCCCCCCCCATCCTGGGATATAGCTCTCCATCCTGGATATGACCCCTTTTCTGGGATATGGCCCCTCATCCTGTGATATGGCCCCCCATCCTGAGGTATGGTCTCCCTATCCTGGAATATGGCTACTCATTCTATGATATGGTTTCCTCACCATGGAATATGACCCCCCATCCTGGAGCATGGCTCCTCATCCTTTGATATGGCTCCCCATGCTGTGATGTGTCCACCCTGGAATATGGCTCGCCATCCTGGAATATGACTTTGCATCATGGGATATAGCTCCCCATCCTGTGGTATCCCCCCCATCCTGTGATATGGCCCCTCATCCTGGTATATGGCCCCCTCATCCTGGAATATGGCTCCTCATCCTATGATATGGACCCCCTATCCTGGGATATGACTCTCCATCCTGGGATATGGCCTCCCATCCCTGAATATGGCTTATTATCCTATGATATGGTCCCTCATCATGGAATATGGCTTCCCATCTTGGGATATGGCCCTCTTGTCCTGGGACATACCCCCTCATCTTGGAATATCGCTCCTCATACTATTATATAGCCTCCCATCCTGGAATTTGGCCCCCTGTCAAAATATATGCCCCCCCGCTAGTGCATGCACACACAATAATAAATTATGGTAATTCACCCTCTGTAGCTCCCTGCTCCCAGCAGTGCCGCTGTCTTCCTGTTTTCCGGGCATCCAATCATGTGACGGGAGCTCACAGCAATGACGTCTCAGCGCTGTGCCGGTCATATGATTGGATGATGGCCACAGAGACAGGAAGATGGCACTGCCCCTCAGCCATCTCTCGCACCGGCTCCAGCACTGAAGTGATGGACAGGGGAATGCATATTACATGAGCATAATGAGTGGGGACATGGGACCTTTTGCTGCTTCTGCAGCCAGCGCCAACCTCCTCCAGCCTCTACCAGAGCTGCTGCTCTCCCATCAAAGCCTCACAGCTAGCATATGTCTGTTTATCCAGATCATAAGGCGCACCGCCACTTTCCCCCACAATTTGGGGTGAAGAAAGTGAATCCTATGGTCCAAAAAATACAGTAGTTTTTTTCTTTAGTGTAATCTGATTTACATATAATCACTAAAACTGGAACATCATGTTTCAGTTCTAGAAAATAATGCAACACATAGCTGTGTTTCTCTCCACCCAAGGGCCAAAGAGTTCAGAAAGTTTGTGAGGAGTAAATATCAGGGTAGGAAATATTCTTGTAATCCATAGTTGATTTCACTGATAATGACAAATAGCTTTCTTTAAGTTGTCCATCGTAAATTTGCTATTTTGATTTGATGTGAAAGTGTTCAAGTATACTGTATGTTCAGTCTCTGATGGCTACATCAATTAACTGAGTGTCCAATATCTTTGTAAATGGTGAACATGAGTGTTTTGTAACAAATGTCAAACTGGGCTTCTACAACTTAGATAATTCCTCATACAAAGGAATAAGCACAGTCTTAGGCATTTTACCCTGTTGGCATTCAATCTGGATCTTTTTGGTTTTGAAGGAAATACTACCCGGACAAGGTGGAGGCTCACCCTCTTCAGAAGCCAGAGGTAACCAGAAGGTAACAACTCTATGAGTCTACTAACTCTCATAATTTTTCTTTGGCCAATATATCAAAATGTCATTCAATTCAATGCCTCTATATCTATGTGCGTTAGTCATCCACTTTTACCACCCCATTCCCCCTCCATCACCCTTTATCCACATCAGCCTCTCTTTACTTCCCTTTACTATGTCCTGCTCTCATACTCTATTCACCCTACTCAATAATCTAAGCCCATCATATTCCAGGGTCTTGCATCAACAAAAACAATGTCATAGAGCAAAAAATTACTCGCTAATTCTCTTTCTACTACTGCTCATGTCAGGTGATATTTCCCCCAATCCTGGACCACCCTCTTCCAACTTCAACCCCCCGCCCTCCTCACATAGAAATTCCACTAACCTCATTAGCATTACCGTCACACCTTCATCTCCCTCTTTTAAATGTGCCCTCTGGAATCCACGGTCTGCATTCAACAAACTTCCCTTTATCCACAACTACTTTCTCACTAACTCTCTTAACCTTTTGGCCCTCACTGAAACCTGGATCCAGGACTCAGACACTGCTTCCCCTGCTGCAATCTCCTATGGTGGTTTGCACTTCTTCCATTCCCCAAGACCTGGGAACAGACGTGGTGGTGGAGTTGGCTTACTCCTGTCCACAATGTTTTTTCCAGGTCATCCCCCCCGCTCCATCATTCTCATTCCCTTCTTTTGAGGTTCACACAATTAGGCTGTTCCGCCCCCTCCCCCTCAGAGTAGCGGTGGTTTACCGCCCCCCAGGTTCACCCACCCACTTCCTCGACCACTTCTCCGTGTGGCTGCCGCACTTCATGTCCCCAGAATTACCAACCCTCATCCTGGGAGACTTTAACATCCCATCTGTCCCCACATCCCCTCTGGCTCTCTCTCCATTTTTGACCCAGTCACAAAATAAGTCTCCAGGCTCCTCTCGTTCTCACGTCCCACTACATGCATTACTGACCCCATTCCCTCACACCTACTCCAGACCCTCTCTCCAGTGGTCACCACTCACTTAACCACCATCTTCAATCTCTCCCACTCTACTGGCATCTTCCCCTCCTCCTTCAAACACTCTATTATTACTCCACTACTAAAGAAAACGTCCCTTGACCCATCCTGCACAAATAACTACAGACCTGTCTCCAATCTCCCCTTCATCTCAAAACTCCTGGAGTGCCTGGTCTACACCCGCCTCACCCATTACCTCCCACTCACTCTCTTTTAGATCCATTACAGTCTGGCTTCTGCTCCTTACACTCTACAGAAACTGCCCTTATCAAAGTGACCAATTACCTTCTGACAGCAAAACATAATGGTGACCACTTTCTGCTTATCCTTCTTGACCTTTCTGCAGCTTTTGACACTGTGGACCACCATCTCCTGCTCTCTATGCTGCACTCCATTGGCATTAACGACACAGTTCTCTCCTGGTTCTCTTCCTATCTCTCTGATCGCTCTTTCTGTGTATCATTTGCTGGCTCCACTTCCTCCCCTCTTCCTCTTACTATTGGGGACCCTCAGGGCTCAGTCCTTGGCCCTCTTCTCTCTCTACACAGCCCCGATCGGACAGATCATCAGCAGATTTGGCTTCCAGCACCATCTTTACGTTGATGACACACAACTATACACTCCCTCCCCTGACCTTACTCCTGCTCTAATACAGAACACCAATGACTGTCTAACCACAGTTTCCACTATCATGTCCACTCTCTATCTGAAACTCAACCTTCCAAAACTGAACTTCTTCTGCTCCCACCCTCTACCAACCTCCCTAAATCTGACATTTCCCTCTCGGTCTGCGGCACCACGATAATGCCCAGTCAGCAGGCTTGCTGTCTGGGTGTTATGTTGGACGCTGATCTCTCCTTCACCCCATATATACAATTTCTCACCAGCTCCTGTCACTTGCACCTGAAAAATATCTCCAGAATTCGCCCTTTCCTCACCATGGAAACAACAAAAACCTTCACCATGGCCCTTATCCATTCCCGCCTTGACTACTGTAATTCTTTATTAGCTGGCCTCCCCCGCAGTAAGCTTTCCCCTCTCCAGTCTATCCTCAATGCAGTAGCCAGGATCACCTATCTAGCAAACCGTTACTCAGATGTTTCTGCTCTGTGCCAGTCACTGCATTGGCTGCCCATACACTATAGAATCCAATTCAAATCACTTGTTGTCACCCACAAGGCTATTCATGGTGCGGCACCTCCCTACCTCTCTACCCTCATCTCTGTCTACTACCCCACCCGTCCCCTTCACTCTGAATGCAACCTCAGAATAACATCGGCATTAATCTGAACCTCCCATTCCCAACTCCAAGACTTCTCTCAAGCTGCACCAATCCTCTGGACTGCTCTACCCTAAGAAATTAGGACCATCCACAACTTGCATAGCTTCAGACGCTCCCTAAAAACACACCTCTTCGGGGCGGCCTATCATTCTCCCTAACAGTAGTCATTTAGACATAAGATATTCATTGTTATAAGCCCCTGCACTTTGTGTTCCCATCCTGTCTTAGATCGTAAGCTCCTTCGAGCAGGGTCACCTTTATATTTTGCCTTTTTATTGTATTTTCTACATTGATTCTATGTTTGTTGTATGTAACTACTGTTCTGTATTACCTACCATTCTGTATTGTATGTTTTTCTTATACGTACCATTGTACTGTAAAGCGCTGCGGAATATGTTGGCGCTATACAAATAAAGTTTTATTATTATTGTTGGTTTTGAAGGAAATACTACCCGGACAAGGTGGAGGCTCACCCTCTTCAGAAGCATGAAACAAGAGACATCTATTCCAGAGGAGTTTCTACACCGGCTTAAAAGAACCATTTATTATTTATTTCCAATAAAAGAAGATGCCACTATAAGTGTAACAAGTTCAGTATGAATTTATAGACATAAATATTGAGGCAGGCAGAGTCTTTAGAGACAATGCGTTTCGGTTATACACCTTCTTCATGATCTAGACCATGAAGATTTTTAGGTGAAGTGGATTGATCACATGCTTTTTAGAATTTTAACTACCTGTCCCAACAAAACCTTCTTCTCCAAAATAAGGTATTGTACAAATGAGAACTCTGCCAATTGCAACATCTGAGATAATCAAGAAATGCACCAGAAATAAAATTCTTCTTACACAATCAATATTGACCAAGTCATTAAACATAATGTAAAATTCTAAACAAAATAAAGGAAATAACTAAAAGTTTGCGAAACTTCACATCTGCACAACCTTTAAATTAAACATCAAATACTTCTCTAGCACCTTCTTTTTTCATCCTGCCCATACAGTCCATAGAACGTTCCTTACACAGTTTACTCTTTGATCTAGCAGCTAAAATAGTGTCCATGAAGTTGTTGATTGCAGATGGATTACTTTGATGAAACCAGTGACAGTAAACCAACTAGCAATTTTGTATAAAGCTCCAGTCGTCTTTGTAGGATAAAATGTTGCAGAAAACAGCATTTTATCCTTATCATTGATACATATCATGGGTGTCACGTGGTTACTTTCTCCTACTTTTCTTTATAATCAGAAATTGACAAGTTTGCTAATTATTTTTGAGCACCTTGATGTACTAAATCAGGGAAAAGTGATGTGGTGCTCGGTAGATGAAAGCATGTGTACCGCATCTATATATTGGGTTGTAAATTGGCAAAAATAATATGCCACTAACTCCATTAGTGATTTCAAGTCAGTAAAAACATGTCCTGAGATTAGAGAAAGGATGAAATAAATGACATGGGTGATGAAAAGGTTTGGCAACAAAGAAGTATGGAGGGTGATGTTTACAAAGCAGCATGGCGGGGCTTTAGTTTCTTAATGACTGGAAAACAGACATGTATAAAAAAAAAGGAGAATAATAGGATTAGAAAAATATTTTTCAGATACTTGAGTTGCTGAACCTTTACATAGGTTTAGCTTTTAAAATATCTATTTCGAAACATGTTCGATCAGATAATAGCATCTGTTTACCAAGCATTAGGCTCTTCATTGTGAGGTTGTTTCAGAAAAAAACAAAATGCAGTATTATACATTAAGAATAATGTTTAATGTGACCTAAAATACATTTCAGATAGACTTAAAAAACTGAATTAGAAGTCGGCTGCAGACTGGATTCCTTGAGCCATCAATGAAAATGGTCTTACTCTCCAAACATGCCTAAAGAGGTCAACCAATAGTTCGATAACCAATCTTTAAAATAGGCCATCAATATCTGATCACTTGGGATGTGACCAAGTGCGGACAGGCCCAGGTGGCAGGGGGTCCGTGTCTGCTTCGCGGCCGCAGCCACCGCTAATCTCACAGCAGCTGACATGGCAGTGTGATAAGCGGGGCTGCTAACCACAACACAAAGCGCTCCTCAAACTCTGCTAGCACCCCCCCCCTGGTCCTCAAACTCTGCTAGCACCTCCCCCCCCCCCCCTCCGGCTCCTCACCTCGGGCTGGCAGGACAATTCTGCCTCCCGATATTTGTTGCACCAGCCCGCCCCTGAATGTAACACCTTCACCCTTACCAATCAGCTGTTATCAGCACTGCCAATGAATGACAGTTATCAGATGCTGCTGAAAAGCAGCAGCTCTGTCAAAACTAAGTAGCAGAGGTACCAGATATACCCCTGGTCAGATATTGATGGCCTATCCTAAGGAAGGGGGCATCAATAAAAAGAAAATGACCAATCTTTATAAGAATGCCAGCTATGTACATATGGAGAATAAGCAACTTTCTTTTGATGGCTCAAGGAATCTAGTAGTGCCCAACCCCATCAACAACATTTGAATTCCTTATTACAAGGCAATTAAGTATTATTTCTTGTACACATGATTGCCCACAAAATGACCAAATTTAAAATTAATATACATTCTACCATTCAGTAATAAAAAATATGATGAGAATGTTGCATGTTGAGCACAAAACATTTATACAGTGCTTTTATTGTTAGATATTGTAGCAATGATACAATTTTTATTATAATGATAATAAATGAATAGAGTATATATTAGTTAGTGTAATTGTCCATGATATTAATATTATAAAACTGTCCATAACAAATGACAGTAACTAGGTTTGTAGGGAAATTTCTTTGAAAGGGTTACAAAAAATGTGTAATTCCTGCTCCTGGAGCCCAATGCAAGGTCTACATTGTTGCGGATTCTACAACATACCAAGGGCAATATGGTGGAGGGCTTTATAATTACAAGTACTAGCTTGTTTCTGCTAAAGTTGCTGTTCCTTTGTAAAACTACATTTTTTTCAGGATGCATCTATTAGTGCGTGGCACACTATGTAGAAAAGCCAGACAGAGTAGGAGGTGGGATAAAGCAGGTCATAAGACACAACCTGGAAAAGGAAGTGTCCACCAGTATAAAAAGGCACTGGGGTATACAGACAGAAAAGCGCCTCTTTACAAGGCATTGTTCACACTCAATTTGCGTTTTTTTAGCACTCCTAAAACCACATGCGTTTTTTTAATAGTGCTAAAAAATTTCCCTTGTGTGTCTGAAAGGATTAGAATCCTTTTTGGACTTTTTCATTTTTTCATCAAAAACGCAGGCAAAAACGCTAGCGTTAACGCAGGGTGCCTTTATGTGCCTTTTAAAAACGCTAGCGTTAACGCAGGGTGCCTTTATGTGCCTTTTAAAAACGCTAGCGTTAACGCATGCATTAACGCAGGTGCCTATATGTGCCCTGCGTTAACACATGCGTTTCCATACGGCCCCATGTTAAAAAACGCATGCGTTTTTGGAAACAACCCCTGCGTTTTTTTCCAGCACCCAAAAAACGCTGCATGCAGCGCTTTTTGAACTGGGGAAAAAAACGCAAGTGGAGCTGAAAAACGCATGTACACTCAAATGCACTCTGCGTTAACGAACCTGCGTTTTTTTTAACAGCCCAAAAAACGCAGAGATGGTCAAAAAAGCTCATGTGTGTGAACAAGGCCTATGAGTCCTTAACACAATTGTACCTGCATTGGAGGTAGAGATGGACCCCTTACCTCATGAGCCCTTGTGCTACTGCACAGGTTGAAAAAATATATGCGCCCCTTGAAAAAGGCATGGTGCTCATTAAATTATTTTCCTGTTCTTATCATCTCTCTCAAATGATATGCATTGAAATTTGTTTCCATGAAATTAATGTAACTTATTCTCATTCAACAGCCTGTGAACACGTTCTATGTTTTCTCTCTATATATGTATTTTTCTACATGCAGAATAGCTTCTTTGCCATGGAAAGCTGTATACCTACTGTACTTACTATATAATGTGCAATGGCTGTCTAGCTGACATCACTCTTTACAAAGTTATTGTCCTTGGCCACTGGGAAGCTTCATTGTGATATGCTCAGTATTCCAAAAAAACAAATCTGGCCAGTACCCTTAAAAAAATTAAGCAAATTTGAACAGATGCAAGTTACAATGAATGCATGATATAC
The DNA here is from genome assembly GCA_033576535.1 of Allobates femoralis. Taxonomy (NCBI): domain Eukaryota; kingdom Metazoa; phylum Chordata; class Amphibia; order Anura; family Aromobatidae; genus Allobates; species Allobates femoralis. The sequence goes on along the minus strand of JARQOC010000002.1, from coordinate 389,554,560 downwards.
ATACTAAAAAGTGTAGCACCACACACTAAGATATATATCAACTTTGAATATATGAATTTTAAAATGAATTGTTGCAAAATAAACTGTAATTATAAAATTGAGGTTCTTGGCACACAAGTTGGCCAATTCATTTATGCCTACCAGACAGAGCTGAATACTATCTAAGCTTTAAAGTTGCAGGACATGGCCCAGGAGAGGTAAGGCTGCTTTCACATCAGCATTTCTCTGCACATCCAGCAGTTTTGCCTGATCTGCGGGAAGCCGGAACACTTGTGGCAAGACTGCGTTCAGCCTAATGCATTCCCTATGGGACTTGCGGAAGTGTGCACAAGTGCCAGAGGTGCAAACTGCAAGTGCCGCACATGTCTGCAAGTCCCATAGGAATGCAATAGGGTGAACGCAGTCTTGCCACAAGTGTTGCGGCAAGCTGGCAAACTGCCAGATCTGCCAAAAATGCCAAGAAAGGCAGATGTGAAAGCATCCTAAGGCGGCCGTCACACGCTTCAATCTTGTGAGCGATATTGTTAGCGATCACATGTACGCGCGATCGCTAACAATATCGTTCACATCGCTGGTGAGCTATCACACAGGCAGACTCACCAGTGATGTGGAGCAGCGAGATCGCTGGTAACTATGGTACACATCGGGTTACTAGGCACGGCGCGGCGCTTAGTAACCCGACGTTTACCATAGATATCATCTCCAGTATAGGCTCTGCAGCTGGGAGATCGTTCATTGCGGTGTCACACACCACGATGAGGCAGATTGATCAAGCGATTATCGCTTGATATGAGCTCCGGCTCACAAATCTGCGATCAAACAATCAAGCGATTTTACATTGTAAAATCGCTTGATTACACGCAGCGACGCACAAACTATATCGTTTAAGCGATCAAAAAGCAGATCGCTTAAGCGATATCGTTCAAGAAATTGATGCGTGTGACGGAACGCCTAAGTCAGATAAAAGAAGGTAGGTCCCATCAGGGCTTGTTGAAACTTTTGAACTGATCAATTTGTTCACTAAGTACGTCAATTTAAAAGTTTAGTAAAGTGGTTTCAAATTCAAATATTACATTTTTGCAAATATCTTGGTGCACACAGTGTTATGCTTTACTTTATGGTAAGTATGCAACATGTTTTCTCTATAGCAAGACTCAAAAAGTCCAACAGAGTCAGTCAGCCTCTATTTTGATTTAGACTTATTGTTTGGAGTTGTTTCCTTGCTTTCAAGGTTTTTCCAGGGTGGGCAAACACATGAACAGTTTCTTGATAAACCTTTTCATTTTATAAAAAGAAAACAAAAAATGTATCTATACAAAAAAATTAATAAATTCTTCATATAGGCCATGATCACACATCTTTTCAGGTAGTATTTAGCGGGTCTGCGCTAAATACTTAGCATTTTCCATTGAAGCGGACATGCGTTTGCTGGTTACCCGATGTTGATAGTAGTAACTAGTTCACAGACAAGGCTGCCTAGTGTCCGCTTAAGCGAGCGGACAGGGAATTGCTGCTAGCAGTGTTTCCCTGTCCGCTCTGGGGCAGACCCGCTAAATACTACCTGAGAAGATGTGTGAACATGGCCATATTGCTTCAAAATCAATTATATAGTTTATCCCGAACAAAAAGTAAGAGATCTTTTGTTTTTACATGATTTAATAAAACATTTTTAAAAGGGAAAACTACTTTTTCATAAAGATTTTTTTTATAAAGTCTATTAATGGTAAACCTCTTGTTTTTAACTATTTTTTCTAATAAGAACAGGACTATTTATTTAACTATTTAGAGCACATTTTTTTATACTTCCCAATCTTTAACTTAAAGGTTATAAAGGTATAAATATGAAGATGAAAATAATTATTCACTAGTACTCTTTAGTTATTATAAATATACACTTGTCATAAATAATTAAAATAAACCCCTTAGTGACAGAGCCAATTTCCACCTTAATGACCAGACCGTTTTTTGCAATTCTGACCAGTGTCCGTTTATGAGTTAATAACTCTGGAACGCTTCAACGGATCCTAGCGATTCTGAGAATGTTTTTTATGACATATTGGGCTTCATGTTAGTGGTAAATTTAGGTCGATAATTTTTGCATTTGTGAAAAAGTAAAAAAATTTGGCAAAAATGTTGAAACATTTGCAATTTTCTAATTTTTAATTTTTATTCTGTTAAACCAGAGAGTTATGTGACACATAATGGTTAAAACATAACATTTCCCACATGTCTACTTCACATTAGCACAATTTTGGAAAAAAGAATTTTTGGGTTAGGATGTTATAAGGGTTCAAAGTTCATCAGCAATTTCTCATTTTTCCATCAAAATTTACAAAACCATTTTTTTAGTGACCACATTACATTTGAAGTCCCTTTGAGGGTCGAACATGACAGAAAACGCCCAAAAGTGACACCATTCCAAAAACTGCACCCCCTCAAGCTACTCAAAACTACATTCAAGAAGATTATTAACCCTTCAGGTGCTTCACAGGAACTAAAGCAACGTGGAAGGAAAAAATGGACATTTTAATTTTTCCAACAAAAATGTTCTATTAGCCTCAATTTTTTCATTTTCACATGGGCAACAGGAATAAAATGGATCCTAAAATTTGTTGGGCAATTTCTCCTGAGTACACCAATACCTCATATGTGGTCATAAACCACTGTTTGGGCGCACGGCATGGCTCAGAAGTGAAAGAGTGCAATTTGACTTTTGGAGCTAATTTTCCACTCAAAAAGTCAAATGACTCTCCTTCCCTTTCGAGTCCTGCCATGCGCCCAAACAGTTGTTTATGATCACATATGAGGTATCGGTGTACTCAAGAGAAATTGCCCAACAAATTTTAGGATGCATTTTATCCTGTTGCTCATGTGAAAATGAAAAAATTGAGGCCAAAACAAATTTATCTAGATGTATACTGAGCACTTTGAACCCCCAGGTGCTTCACAAATTTATACATAAAAATGAAAAAAGAAAATGTTTGTGAAAAAAAAGTACTTTTTTCATTTTTACAGATCAATTTGTGAAGGACCTGAGGGTTCAAAGAGCTCAATATGCATCTAGATAAGTTCCTTGGGGGTCTAGTTTCCAAAATGGGGTCACTTGTGGCGGAGCTCCAATGTTTAGGCACACAGGGGCTCTCCATATGCGACATGGGGTCTGCTAACAATTTGAGCTAATTTTCCATTCAAATTGTTAGCGGACACCATGTCGCGTTTGGAGAGCTCCTGTGTGCCTAAACATTGGAGCTCCCTCACAAGTGACCCCATTTTGCAAACTAGACCCCCAAGGAACATATCTAGATGCATAGAGAGCACTTTGAACCCCCAGGGGCTTCACAAATGTATCCATAAAAATGAAAAAGTAGTTTTTTTTTCACAAACATTTTCTTTTTTTCATTTTTATGTATAAATTTGTGAAGCACCTGGGGGTTCAAAGTGCTCAGTATACATCTAGATAAGTTCCTTGGGGATTCTAGTTTCCAAAATGGGGGTCACTTGTGGGGGAGCTTCAATATTTAGGCACAAAGGGGCTCTCCATATGCGACATGGTGTCTGCTAACAATTTGAATAGAAAATTAGCAATGAAAACAATGTCGCATATGGAGAGACCCTGTGTGCCTAAACATTGCAGCTCCCCCACAAGTGAGATTTTGCACTGAAGATATAGGGCTCTGTTGTATTTTTGTTTACCAGCACAGGTACAACAGGCAGGTACAGGTTGCCACCCACCCCTAGCTGCTAAGTTTTACCTGGCCTGCATAGAGATGCAGCGGAGGCGGCAGGTTTTACCGCCGCCACCGCCATTTTTAGATGGTTAGGTGGAGAGATGGTGGTGGGGGGAATGATCCCTGGTACTGGGGGTCTTAGGGCAGGTAGGGGTTAATGCTTTCACTTTGATCTGACATGTGTTTTCATGTCAGATCAAAGTGAAAGTGAAAGCATTTTTACGGCACTTTTACTTTTTGTAATGTGATGTTCGGTAAATGGTGCTTACCGGTCTTTACATTACTGGTGCCGGTAAAACACCAGCCGATTCCTAATCACTAGGGTCTCAGCTATCCTTCGTAGCTAAAACCCTGGAGATTTTAGCTCCAGAGGGCTGCGCACCAGGGCTTAGTTCTGCCTTACATCTACAGATGTCGACTAGGCATAAGTATCCTTTTTTTCTGACGTCTGTAGACATAAGGCTGTTGTTAAGAGGTTAAAGAATAAAAAGTAAAAAATAACAAAAATAAAAATTAAAACAAAAACATAAAAATAAAAAAGGCTTCACTATTTTTTTTCGATTAGTATGCTTTTCATATTTTCTATTTCTTGGTCTGAATGCACTTGTAAGTCAGGTCTGGTCAAATAGCATGACAAATAAGGCCGAGGGGAGAATACAATTTGAAAGCGATACAGCTGAGAGTTTGAGTCTAAATATATTGTCTAGAAAATGTGAAACAATGTGTCTTTTTTGTATTTTTAGGTAAATATAAAGAAACTAGCTGTGAGCCCGATGCGATTGCATCGGGATTCTAGAATCTGTGTAGAGTTTACTCAATATATTTCAAATATAGCGGCATAGCGGCCGCCGCTATTCCGATTGTTCAGGGCGCTACTGAAGGTGGATTACATGGAATATTTTAAGTTTCACATTTACCATTGTAAATGAGGCGCTATTCTCATTGGTCACTGTGTGCTGCCGGCGAGCAATGAGAATAGCGCCTCACTTTCATCAGTAGAATGTGAAACTCAAAGTCGTCCATTATATGTCTAAGATGGCAGCCTGATTCTAAAGAATGGGGAGTCTAGCATGCATATATACATTATTCATTCAAATTTGACAATAATGCACATAACAAATGATATCTATCTATCAACTACCAATTTTGTATGGTATATGTCAGTGTAGTACATGTCATGATTCTAAGGCAAGGCTTTTCGTACAGATACTGGCACCGATGTTTTGTACAGATTATTAACATTCATATATAAATTGAATATACATCTATGGTTTAGCCAGTACATGTTTCCCCACCAACCACGGGAAGGTAGCCTTACAGCTGGTGGGACTACTCTACTCTATCCCTAATTATTATAGTTAGACTCCTTTAAATCAGATATTTTTCGGCTATTTGCAGAAGGTATGGAATAACAAAATACAATTTCTGCACTTGGCACCAAAAGACCTACCTACAGCTCACTTTCAGCAAGTAACATGTAATGTATATGGAACTTCCAGTTAGCTTGCAGTAAATACGGCAACATAGCTTCAACAGGTTCACTAAATGCAACCACTAAAAATCAGAGCTAACTACGATTTTGGCGGTTGAAACTGTCGAAACCACATGTGCCGCAACTGCCGCAAGTAAACCACAAATTCAATATAAATTTCATGCAACTTACAGTAAGAGTGCTGTAGGTCACCATTAGGCAGCAAGTGGCAAAATTGCTTTTTTCCCACTATAAATTCACAAATAGCAGAAGAATTCAGATTTAACATCAAAATGTCTATTCTTTCCCTATGTGTCTAAATATGTACCTATGTGTCTAAATATGTACCTATATGTATGTATGTACTTATATGTAGAGAACACAGTTCGAGATACAGATGTGTGTGAACAGGCGTCCCACCCGTCTCTTAGCTGTTCACAAAAAACTCACCCTGTGTAAAAAGAAAATGAAATCTCTCAGCAGCTATAGTGCTGGAGCTTCAGGTTCTTATCACTAAATGCAAGCATTTAGATGATACACATCTACAATCTACAACAAAATGTGTGTTTATATACATAAACTATGAAATATAAAAATAATGTTTCTAATCTTAAAAACTAACGACTATATATCTTAAATGACTATTTTATATATAATAACTAATTATAATGTCTTTATCTATAACAAAACTAATTTTTTTGGTATTTTGTTTTTTTCTATTCCTATACATCTATTGCTAAACTAATTTTTTTTGTACTTTTTTTTTATTCCTATACATCTATTGGGAAACTAATTTATTGTAATATTTGTGTTTAATTAGAAAGTAACTATGTATCTAAATCTAATATGTATCTAAAGATTTTAAATGAAAATATTTTTATACACTATATATTTTTAGTGAAAACTAAAACTAACAACTATATATCTTAAATGACTATTTTATATCTAATAACTAATTATAATGACTTTATCTATAACTAAACTAATTTTGTTGTTTTTTTTTTGTTCTATTCCTATACATCTACGGTTAAACTAATTTTTTTATATTTTTACTAGCTGGGTGCCCGATGCACATGCATCGGGATTCTAGAAGGGCGAGTCTCTGACTCGCAATGGCCGCTTGGCGACCAATGCTTCGCGCTGCTAAGGCGACTCGCCATGCCCGCTGCTCGGGCATAGCGAGTCGCCTTAGAACTGCTCGCAATGGCCGCTGCACGGCCAATGCTTCGGGCGTATCCACATGACCACGCTGACTCGCATTGCGAGTGGACTCAGAAGGGGCAAAAAACCCATTCGCAATTATATAATAGATGTTTTTTCAATTACTATACATCTATGGCTAAACTAATTTATTCTAATATTTGTGTTTAATTAGAAAATAACTATGTATCTAAATCTAATATGTATCTAAAGAAATTAAAGTAAAATATTTTTATAGACTATATTTGTATTGAAAACGAACACTAACGACTATATTTCTTAAATGACTATTTAATATCTAATAACTAATTATAATGTCTTCTTTATCTATAAGTAAACTGATTTTTTTGGTATTTTTGTTTTTTTCTATTCCTATACATCTATGGCTAAACTAATTTATTGTAATGTGTGTGTTTAATTAGAAAGTAACTATGTATCTAAATCTAATATGTATCTAAAGAATTTAAAATAAAATATTGTCATAGACAATATTTTTAGTAAAGAGTTTTTCACTATTGGGCAGCAATTTGTCTTGAATGGGTGACGGCGGCGGGGGGGTGACGGCGGCGGGGGCTTAGGGGGTGACGGCGGCGTGGGCTTAGGGGGTGACGGCGGCGTGGGCTTAGGGGGTGACGGCGGCTTAGGAGGAGTAGGATAGCGGGGCGGACAGGCGGCTGGGCATGGGGCTGTAGTATACCATAGCGGTGTACAGTACAGCCCCATGCCGGCAGCGAGGGGAGCAGGGCAGAGAGGCTGCTGGGCATGGGGCTGTAGTATACCATAGCCGTGTACACTACAGCCCCATGCTCAGGGGGGCATGTTGGTGGCTTTGTTCGCGGGGTTTAGGGGGCGGGGGCTTAGGGGGTGACGGGGGCGGGGGCTTAGGGGTGACGGGGGCTTATGGGGTGACGGCGGCGGGGGCTTAGGGGGTGACGGCAGCGGGGGGGGTGACGGCGGCGGGGGGGTGAAGGCGGCGGGGGCTTAGGGGGTGACGGCGGCGGGGGTTTAGGGGGTGACGGCGGCGGGGGCTTAGAGGGTGACGGCGGCGGGGGCTTAGGGGGTGACGGCGACGGGGGCTTAGGGGGTGACGGCCGCGGGGGCTTAGGGGGTGACGGCGGCGTGGGCTTAGGGGGTGACGGCGGCGGGGGGGGTGACGGCGGCGGGGGGGTGAAGGCGGCGGGGGCTTAGGGGGTGACGGCGGCGGGGGATTAGGGGGTGACGGCGGCGGGGGCTTAGGGGTGACGGCGACGGGGGCTTAGGGGGTGACGGCGGCGGGGGCTTAGGGGTGACGGCGGCGTGGGCTTAGGGGTGAAAGCGGCGTGGGCTTAGGGGTGACGGCGGCTTAGGAGGAGTAGGATAGCGGGGCGGACAGGCGGCTGGGCATGGGGCTGTAGTATACCATAGCGGTGTACAGTACAGCCCCATGCCGGCAGCGAGGGGAGCAGGGCAGAGAGGCTGCTGGGCATGGGGCTGTAGTATACCATAGCCGTGTACACTACAGCCCCATGCTCAGGGGGGCATGTTGGTGGCTTTGTTCGCGGGGTTTAGGGGGCGGGGGCTTAGGGGGTGACGGGGGCGGGGGCTTAGGGGTGACGGCGGCGTGGGCTTAGGGGGTGACGGGGGCTTATGGGGTAACGGCGGCGGGGGCTTAGGGGGTGACGGCGGCGGGGGGGCTGACGGCGGCGGGGGGGTGAAGGCGGCGGGGGCTTAGGGGGTGATGGCGGCGGGGGTTTAGGGGGTGACGGCAGCAGGGGCTTAGGGGGTGACGGCGGTGGGGGCTTAGGGGGTGACGGCGGCGGGGGCTTAGGGGGTGACGGCGGCGGGGGGGTGAAGGCGGCGGGGGCTTAGGGGGTGACGGCGGCGGGGGATTAGGGGTGACGGCGGCGGGGGCTTAGGGGGTGACGGCGGCGGGGGCTTAGGGGGTGACGGCGACGGGGGCTTAGGGGGTGACGGCGGCGGGGGCTTAGGGGGTGACGGCGGGCGGGGGCTTAGGGGGTGACATCGGCGTGGGCTTAGGGGGTGACGGTGGCGGGGGCTTAGGGGGTGACGGCGGCGTGGGCTTAGGGGGTGACGGCGGCGGGGGCTTAGGGGGTGACGGCGGCGTGGGCTTAGGGGGTGACGGCGGCGGGGGCTTAGGGGGTGATGGCGGCGTGGGCTTAGGGGGTTACGGCGGCGGGGGCTTAGGGGGTGACGGCGGCGTGGGCTTAGGGGGTGACGGCGGCGGGGGCTTAGGGGGTGACGGCGGCGGGGGCTTAGGGGGTGACGGCGGCTTAGGAGGAGTAGGGTAGCAGGGCGGACAGACGGCTGGGCATGGGGCTGTAGTATACCATAGCGGTGTACAGTACAGCCCCATGCTCAGGGGGGCATGTTGGTGGTTTTGTTCGCGGGGCTGCAACGGCTCGCAATGCCCGCTTCGCAGGTCGCGTGGCTGCTACGCGGCCACGGAGAAAGTCCTGGAGAAAGTGCCAAGCCACGCGAACAAAGCCACGGAAGTAGCGCCGGACGCGACGGATGTCGCTACGGCAATTATATAATAGATATATATATATATATATAAATACGGAGGTTAGACTCGAGACTGTTGTAGCAGGCACCAAATACAGCCAGTAGCAATGTTATATATATATAAATATGGGGGTCAGACCCCAGGCTGTTGTAGCATGCGACAAATGCGGGCAGTAGACATGGCATATATATATATATATATATATATATATATATATATGGAGGTCAGACCCCAGGCTGTTGTAGCAGGCACCAAATGCGGCCAGTAGAAAATGTATATATATATAAATACGGAGAGTGATGGCGGCGCAGCAGCGTTGTGAGGTAACTATAAATACGGAGAGTGATGGCAGCACAGCAGCGTTGTGAGGTAACTATAAATATGGAGAGTGAGGGCGGCGCATCAGTGTTATGAGGTAACTATCCCAGACTCAAAATGGCGGCCGGGAAGTGTCGCGAGAGTTCCCGGCCTCCATCTTGGTTTCGGGCTGTGCACAAGGCGAAACCAAGATGGCGGCAGGGAACTCTCGCGTGAATTTCCGGCCGGCCGGGAACTCTCACGAGAATTTCCGGCCGCCATCTTGGTTTTGCTATTGAGGGGGCAGCGACATGGAGCTGCGGCGGACGGAGGACGAAGAAGGACGAAGAAGGATGATGGAGGACGAAGAAGGAGGACGAAGGAGGACGAAGACAGAGGCGGGTGCGATGGAGTGGTAAGTATAACATGCTGGACATGCAATGGGGTGGAGGGGCAGAGGAGCAGTGTAGAATAGGTAGTGGGGCATTTAAATTCCCCACTACCAAGTAAGTGGCGGCCATATTAGTTAGGGACAATCATCCCCTAAGCCAGCTTCAGTCAGATGTGACGTCATAAACGTGCCCCGTTATATTATGTGGAAGGCAATGCGTGCCCCATTATATTATGTGGAAGGCAATGTGTGCCCCATTATATTATGTAAAGGAAAAACAACAACAGCTTATAGTGCGCCTGTACACATGGGGCTGTTAGCTGTTAATGATGGGTTATAATGTTATGTATTTTAAATTATGCGTGTTATAGTGAGGTGGATAACCTGGTATTGTGGTAACTATTGAGTTAAAAATAGGAACCAATGATAACTGAGGGGTGGGAATATAAGATAGGAGGAATTGAAGGGCTCTCATTCACTTGAGAAAGACGTGTGTGCACGTCGAAATGCATCGTGGGTTTTGAGAGCCTTAAGCTTGAATAATTATAACTGCAATTATTTTAATAAAGTCCGGAAAAGAAGCCAGCATCAGAGATCTTCCTTACCTCAGCGCCCAAACATACACCACGCTTCCATCTTTCTGTACCATTATATTATGTGGAAGGCAATGCGTGCTCCATTATATTATGTGGAAGGCAATGCGTGCCCCATTATATTATGTGGAAGGCAATGCGTATACAGCAGATATATACAGTGATGATGAGGTGGATGTGAATACAGCAGATGTACAGTGAGAAGGTGGAGTATACAGCAGTGATGAGGTGGTGCAGCACAGCAGCAGTAACCAGATCAGCAGACAGCACTAACCTCTCACCCGGGCATAGCAGCAGCTGCACTGGGACAGGAGTCGCTCTGCGTTTCCTGTCATCAGAAAGCCAGCAGAGAGAGGGGCGCTCCTGGCTGCGGCCCCGGGCCGGGTAGCGCATCTCCCTTCCCCCTCCCCGCGGCCCCGGCCCCCCTGGACCGGGTAACGCATCTTCCTCCCCGCGGCCGCCCGGCCCCCCTGGACCGGGTAACGCATCTTCCTCCCCCCTCCCCGCGGCCCCGGCCCCCCTGGACCGGGTAACGCATCTCCCTCCCCCCCTCCCCGCGGCCCCGGCCCGGCCCCCCTGGACCGGGTAGCGCATCTCCCTTCCCCCTCCCCGCGGCCCCGGCCCCCCTGGACCGGGCAGCGCATCTCCCTCCCCCCTCCCCGCGGCCCCGGCCCCCCTGGACCAGGTAACGCATCTCCCTCCCCCCTCCCCGCGGCCCCGGCCCCCCTGGACCGGGTAACGCATCTCCTTCCCCGCGGCCCCGGCCCCCCTGGACCGGGTAATGCATCTCCCTCCCCCCCTCCCCGCAGCCCCGGCCCCCCTGGACTGGGTAACGCATCTTCCTCCCCGCGGCCCCGGCCCCCCTGGACCGGGTAACGCATCTCCCTCCCCCCTCCCCGCGGCCCCGGCCCCCCTGGACCGGGTAACGCATCTCCCTCCCCCCTCCCCGCGGCCCCGGCCCCCCTGGACCGGGTAACGCATCTCCCTCCCCGCGGCCCCGGCCCCCCTGGACCGGGTAACCATCTCCCTCCCCCGCCCGGCCCGGCCCCCCTGGACGGGTAGCGCATGTCCCTCCCCTCTCCCCGCGGCCCCGGCACCCCCCGGGCCGGTAGCACCCCTCCCCCTGCTGGATTTCTGATGACAAGGAACGCAGAACGACTCCTGTCCCAGTGTAGCTACCGCTACGCCCGGGTGAGAGGTTAGTGCTGTCTGCTGATCGGGTTACTGCTACTGTGCTGCACCACCTCATCACTGCTGTATACTCCACCTCCTCACTGTACATCTGCTGTATTCACCTCCACCTCATCACTTATACTCCTCCTCATCATCACTGTATATATCTGCTGTATACTGCACCTCCTTCACTTTGGTGTGGCACCGACACCGCCCCTCACTGACAACGCCGAATACTGACACCGTCCTAACAACCAAAAGTACTGTACACCGACACCTCTCAATACTGGCACTGCTGTAGATATCTACTATATAATTGCCTAATCATGTCTATCTGAGGCCGAAATCGCGCACCCATCACTTATTGGTCGCCGCCAGCCGTGGTGACCAATGAGTGCAGCTCATGCAAAACAGCCACGCGATTAGGCAATTATATAGTAGATATAGGAACGTGTCACAGCGCCTCTACTCTCCGAACATTACTCCCGCCTTTCCCTGTCTCCTCCGCTCACCTGTCTGCTCCCTTCCCGGTCGCCCACATGATCCCTGCCTCCTGAGCTCTCCCTCCATGACAAGCCAGGGGGCCCCTTTTGAGCTCTCCACCATGACAGGCCAGGTCCTCCAGCATAACGGCCTCCTGTCCGCCCACCGCCCTCTCTCCCTCATCCGCCCCATATAACGGCCTCCTGCCGTCTCTTACCCATCTGCTCCCGGATTCACTTCAGTTCTCCGCTGCCGTCCACCATCTTTCTCTTCCCCCGGTGTTGCCGATCTCTCTCTCGCTGTCAGCCCCGGGCCGCGCTTGCAGAATGGAAGGGATCGACGCTGCGGCCGTTGATGCTGCTGTTGCCAGGGAAAAGCCTGTGATTGGGTTTACATGGCCCCGCCGTCACACTGCAGCCGGGCAGAGACAGAGGGGGCGCCAGAGAGCTGGGAGCAGAGAAGCCTGAAGACAGCTCCTGTGCTCACTGCCGCCCCCTGCTGAGCCGGGGCTCCAGGCTGTGATTTCCCTCACTGTGGGAAGAGTATCCGGCTCCAGAGCAGAGTCACGGATGAGGACGGGAACACCGGGCTCCAGCTGGACCGGATCACACCAGGGGGGGGGGAAGTGTGTGTGTGTGTGTGTATGTGTGTGTGTGTGTGTTGTCCACTCATCCGCCGTATACTGTGCTGTCCACTCACCCGCCGTATACTCTGCTAACCGCTGGGCCCCATATACTCTGCTAACCGCTGGGCCCCCGTATACTCTGCTAGTATTATATAGAAGGCAATGTGGGGCCTATTATACTATATGAAAAACAGTCTCTGTTGCCCATAGCATCCATTCAAGAATTTTCTTTTATGAATTGTTTCACAATTTCACTTTATACTTTTCTAAACACATATTTTAGGAAAACTACAAAGACTTAGAAACAAAAAATTGTGACAAATTCCCTTTAAACAAAATAAAATTCACAGTTACAGAATGGTCTGCGGTAAATTGTGGAGGGAACAGATCTGTGGGATGGAAAACTTAACATAGGGTTAAATCTGAGCCTATTTGTTTCTGTAGGAGACAACAGCAAAGTCATTAATTACTACAGGGACAAACCATCCGCCATTATAATATTAGAGAGGGACTCACCGCAGCCCTTGGTAACTTATGGTGAAGAACAGGGAACAGCACAGACACAACATGAAAATCTTCATTGTTTTTAGGGAGAATCTCAGCACCAAGATACGGCTAATGTGATACAAGCTCCTAGTGAGCGGAACCTCCTAGGTATGATGATATCACAAGACCTTCAGAGGCATCATCACCCACAACATTCCATCACAGGACATCTCCCAGCATCAACAATAACAGTCTGTTGCCCATAGCAACCATTCAAGTATATATAAGGCAATGTGGGGCCCATTATACTGTATTGAAGGCAATGTGGAATCCATTATACTATTTGGAAAGCAATTA